>AWOL01S0048541.1:2690-20173 GCA_000715115.1 Nicotiana otophora | reverse complement strand
ATGGACTTGCCTTACTTACTGCTTATATATATATTTGGGATGGATTTTCCTAAGGCATGGACTTGCCTTACTTATTTGTATTGTAACGAGTTTACCTGGACATGGATCTTGATCGTATTATTCATATTTGGGGGATAAATTATTCCATGGCTGGATTGGTCTTATATGGTACTAAGTGACTGACTGTCAGTCGATGTGTATTTATATACGGGTTGGAACACCCCTGGGTTGGATTGTCTATAAATAGTACCAAGTTACCGGATAATTTGTGACCAGTATTTACATGAGGTCTTTTTACTGAGATGTCATATGCCTCATATCATGAATTATTGATCTATTTCACTTGTATTGAGTTTAACTGTTGAACTTGAAAGCATGCCTACATTTCTGTACCATTATTTTTTACTGGACTGTACCTACGGAGCTCATTATTTCTTTCAGCCCAGAGGTTAGTCTTGTTACTTATTGAGTTAGTTGTACTCAACTACACTCTGCACCTCGTGTGCATATCCAGGTGCTTTCGAATACGACAACTGCTAGAATTCTGAGTTATTTCTGTTGGAGAGTATTAAGGTAGTTGCTTGACGACCGCAAATTTGATTCCCTTCCTGTTTAGTTATTGTACTGTTCTATACTTCAAACAATGATGTTTATCATTCAGACTTTGTATTTATTTAGATGCTCATGTACTCAGTGACACCAGGTTTTGGGAGTGTTAGATTTGAAATTTGAGATTTCTTTCGCTGAATTTAATTATGTTTTCAAATTTAAAAGTTATGGTGGTTTATTAAGATATTCGGCTTGCCTAGTATTGAGATAGATGCCATCACGACAGGTGAGATTTTGGATCGTGACAAGTTGGTATCATAGCCTAGGTTACATAGGTCTTACGAGTCATGAGCAGGTTTAGTAGAGTCTTGCGGATCAGTACGGAGATGTCTATACTTATCTTCAAGAGGCTGCCGAAACCTTAGGAAATTTCACTTTCTTGTATTCTATCGTGTGGAATTGATTCGACTTGAAACATATCTCTTTGAATTCCTTCCACGCATTTCGTATGCGCATATGAGCTCTCGGTATAAGTTGTGCATCGCCGACTTGTGATTCTATGAACGAGGTTCAAGATGTGTATTCTGTGTTTTGGTGATGGGCCAGTCTGGAGGACTTGAGGCCAGGTTTAGACCGTAGCTTAGGCTCGGTAGCTTCTGTTGTAACATGTACATTTGGACTCATATGTCCGGTAATGTCCCTACGAGTGAAATTTGTGGTTCGATGAGCGGTGGAATGGCTTTGTGATGAGAATGATGTGACTTCGGAATATTTTAAAATGATTTGAATGTGATGATAAGTATTTCCTTGAAATGTAAAAAAGTGCCATTAAGTGCTTGATTTTCGTTTTGATGTGACGTACAGTCCCGAGTATGAATGTTCTGAAGGATCTTTTAATTAAATTGTAGGACAAATTAAATTCTCATGTCTTATTAATGAAGTTTGGAATCAGAAAGATTAAGTGATCGCGTAGTAATTATGGTTGCGAAAGGGTATAACAAGATGCCAATTTGAGACTAAGCATGTGGGTTATCTCATGCGGAGTAATCTATGTAGGTGTGTTCCTTACGATGTGAATAGAGAGTTTCTTTTCTGCCAGCGGGGTGTATGTGTTGAGACTTGAATTTGAATCTGGTTGAGAAAGTTGACTTGATTGCCGCGAGAATAAATGTGAACTTAGTGGATGATTGAGGTAGTTTATGGTGTGTGTTGCATAAGCTTGAGAAGAATTTTCGTTGAACTGACTGCAGTATTATGTCAGTAATAAAGTATGGGTATTATGAATTATCAAGTGTTTTGTTCTATGGCTTTGAGACAAGTGGGGGAGTCTTCTATTGACAATTCAATTCATGGTCATATGTTTAAAATTTAGTTTTGGTCTGAGCCATACTTGTGGGTTAGTTATGACTTGCAGAGGTTGAGATCGAGGATGACTCGAATAAGGAAATTCCTGGATACGAGTTATATTGCACTTATGAATATATGAAAATCATGGAATGGGTGGGTTGTTATTTGTGAAAGATGTAGTGCGCACAGAGTATGAATTTGATTGGTGGTGTTAAGACTAGGATACTTCTTTGGGTGTTGTTGTGCTAATGGGGCATGTGTCTTTCGACCCGTTTGGGCGATGCAATTGATATTTGAGCAGAGTGGATGACTCTTGAGAAAGTTCCAATGGATTCAAGATTAATATGTAACAATTGAGAATTTTGAGAGGATTTGTTTATGGCTAAAATATGAAATTTAAGTTGGATGGTGTCGAGACTTGTGCCATTTTTGCATATCATTAGAGATTTTATATTTCGGTATCAGGAAGGTGAACGAAACGGCCTTAGATTCAAATAAGGTATTTTCAGAGTGGGTGTTTCGGTTGTGGTATTTATAAGGGTAATTATGATGTGGTGAGACTCTACAGATGTTTTGGTGGCAATATTCGTGGGTTTTGGTGACCTACGTTGTTTGGTCGAGTTAGAAGAATTTAGTTCTAATAGCTTAGTTATGTGCAGATGGATTTCAAAGTGTTCTTGATGGTTTGAACCAGATATTTTCTACTAGTGTGGGAAACGTGTTGTATATTGTGATTTCCTCATGGAAGGAAGCGAGAGAAAGGTTTCTAACTAACCAGGTATGTAATTTCTCGGTGACTCAGAGTTGATAATGAGATTCTTGTACCTTTAGACGTGGTGTGTTGTGCGAGATTTAGATTCACACTCATAAGGTGGTAGTTCATTCTTGAAAGAAAGATCACGAATTTTGGACAGAATGGTCAGTTTCAGATATTTAGAGGAATGTTATAACTGCCCGAGGATCCCTGAGAAGGGTGCGCATTTCAGAAGGTGCGTTGTGTTTTGACTTACGGATGTTTATCGATATTGCAGTACCCACCCGGGTTATAGACTGCTAATATTCAAATTATTTCTATGTGGCACGAAAGAATTATGAAAGTATTCCTCATGGGAAGATCGTGAGAGGAAGCCATGTTAGTCTTTATAGTGCTGGAGTTGGGATCAGTTACGGTGATTCATGTGTTTGATGAATTGGAGACTAGGAGTTCTCAAAAGTATATTATTTCAGGTTGCGGCCTGTTTGAGGTAAGTATTTTATTTTAACTCAGAGGAGGCACTAGTTGCGTTAATTATTTATGATAGCTACGTGTTATAAGTGTGCATATATGTGAGGTTTGAGCCAATGTGCGGGCATCAGGGCAAGTACTCATACTCGAAAGAATGCTTAGGCTATGATATTCCTAGAGTTGATTGTTAAGCGTAAAGTTATAACGTTTCTCGTGTTCGTACCTTTGTTGAGAACTATCTGTGCTACATTTGAGGTTTCAAAGAGGGTAATTCCCCTGAATAAATGGGGTAGTTACTATTTTTGCGTTAACTTGCCAATTTGAAGTGTGACACCAAACTTTGCACATGCTTACGCTATGGCGTGTTATTTATACCAGTCCAGGAGGATGTGAATCTTATTTCATTTATCACATACATGTGTACTTATTTGATTGCTCCTCTATGATATGCTTGGACTAGAGGCCTGTGACCATGCCTGACGGATTACGTTATTGGCACGTGAGTTGTCCATGCGGATCCATATACTGATATTTTTGGCACGTGAGTTATTCATTTGAGGGTTCAGATATTGATACGATAGCATGTGAGTTGTCCGTGCGAGTGATATTAATGTGAGCTCTAAAAGAGCTGGTTACTATTATTAAACTTGTGTGTATCGGTTGTACAATATATAATGATATTACATCATTACAGTTGTGGTGGTGTTTGTTGAACTTACAATACGGTTCTCTACTTTGAAACATTTTCCATTTTTGGGTACAAAGTTTTGCAGTTGTGGATTGAGTTGTATCGGTGTGGCATGCCAATAGGATAGTTGTGTTTAATAATATTAGGTCATTGAACCTAGAATGGATACTATCAGGTTGGTTTCCGGTATATTGGGAGGATAATATTGAAGGTAGGCTTAGAAAGTGATTATATCTGGGACTATGGTTATGGTTGGATACAGCTTGTTCATACTTATATAGTGTGTAGATGTGAGATTCGGGTATTGAAAAGAATTCTGGATGTTAGAAATTTGGCTCCATGGTTTTTGGGCTAAGGTTAAATTAATGATTTTAAGTTATGTTGTGTGGTCAGGCCTATATAGAATAGGGTGACTTGAGATCACCCCGGGTACGTGCGTGGTAAGATGGAATAGTGATGTGGTGGCTTGGAAATAACTCCTGGCACGTTCAAGGACGAACGTATGTTTAAGTGGGGGAGATTGTAACGACCTGACCGGTCGTTTTGATCATTTACGCTCCTTTCAACTATTTAAAGTCTTGAATAACTTCCTACGAGGTATTATGACTTGTGTGAATTATCGGTTTTGGTTTTAAGGTATTCCAGAGTTATCTTGGAAGGATGAATTTTCATGTTGGAAGCTTAAGTTGAAATAGGTGATCGGATATTGACTTATGAGTAAACAATCTCGGAATTTAATTTTGATGATTCCAATAGCTCCGTATGGTGATTTTGAACTTAGTAGCGCGTCTGAAAAATTATTTGGAGGCCCGTAGTGGAATTAAGCTTGAAATGCCGAAAATTTAATTTTGAAAAGTTTGACTGGGGGGTTGACTTTTTGATATCGAGGTTGAAATCTGATTCTGGAAATTTGAATAGCTTCATTATGTCATTTATGACTTGCGTGCAAAATTTGAAGTCATTCCGGATTGATTTGAGATGTTTCGGCACAAGATATAGAATTTAAAAGTTCAAAGTGCATATATTTTGATTTGAAGTGCGACTCGTTGTTTTGATGTTGTTTGATATGATTTGAGGCCTTGAGTAGGTCCGTGTTATGTTATGGAACTTGTTGGTATGTTCGGGCGGGGTCCCGAGGGCCTCGGGTGAGTTTCAGATGCTTAACGGATCAAATTTGGATTTGGAGGAGGAGCTGAAGTAGTTAGGCTGCTGGTGTGATCGCACCTGCACAAAAAAGGGCCGCAGGTGCGAGCTCGCAGATGCAAGGAATTAGTCGCGGAAGTGGAAAATGCATGGTCTGTCCAGGCACCGCAGGCGTGAAGAAATTATCGCGGATGCGAAGACCGCAGGCGCGAAGAAATCATAGCGGGTGCGAAGACCGCAGGCGCGAAGAAATCATCGTGGGTGCAAAGACCGCAGACGCGAAGAAATTATCGCGGATACGAAGACCGCAGGCGCGAAGAAATCACCGCGGGTGCGAAGACCACAGGTGCGAAGAAGAAATCACCGCGAGTGCGAAAATCCTCGACAAAATGTTAAAAACAGAGAGGTTCCGAGTTTTGCCATTTTTGGACCTTCAAACACAGTTTTGGGGCGATTTTGAGAGAGAATTCAAGGGAAACTTGAGGTAAGTCACTTGTGATCATTTCTACTCCATAATATTGAATTAGCATCGAATAATCCGACAAGATTACATATTTTTGAGGTGTAAATCGGGGGTTTGAACTTAGGGATTTGAAGATTTGGAGGTCGAGTTGAGGTCAGATTTTGGTAAAATTAGTATGGTTAGACTCGTGGTTGAATGAGCTTCCGATTTTGTAACTTTTGTCGGGTTCCGAGACATGGGCCCCACGGGTGATTTTTGGGTGAAATTTTGGATTTTAATGGAAAATTTATATTTTCTTATGGAATTAATTCCTATCATTTTTATTGACTAAAACGAATTATTTGTGGCTAGATTCGAGGAATTTGGAGGTCAATTCACGATTCAAAGGCATACGAGAGTAAAGAATTCACACGGTTTGAGGTAAGTAATATTTCTAAACTTGGTTCTGAGGGTATGAATCCCCGAATTTGGTATGATATAAATTGTTTGGAGGTGACACTCACCACAGGTGGAGAACATATGGACGTGCACTGTATAAATTATGTCTTGAATAAATCCTGTGCAGTTATAAGTTAAAGAATCGTGTTATTATCTGAATATGCCACACGTGTTAGAGAAATTGAGTTGAGACTCCTATTAAAGATCATGTTTTGGCTACGTGCCAATATTTTGAGACCCATGGGGTCGTGTTGTTGTTGAATTAATTTTTCAAAAATATACATTTCACACTTAGTAATAATTGTCTATTGTGAGGATATTTATGGGATTAAGCTGCGTAATGCAGCAAGACAGAATGGCTTTATACATTATTATTGTTCTGGATCGGGGCTGCCCGCCTGCAACAGGCCTTATTGGCTTTACTATTTTATGGATCGGGGCTGCCCGCTTGTAGCAGACCTTATTGGCTTTACTATTTTTATGGATCGGGGCTGATCACCTGCAGTAGGCCTTATTGGCTTTACTATTTTATGGATCGGGGTTGCCCGCCTGCAGCAGACCTTATAGGCTTTGATATTATACGGATCAGGACTGCCCGCCTGCAGTAGGCCACATTGGCTTTGTATTATGCTTGGGCTGAAGGAGCCCCTCCGGAGTCTGTACACACCCCCAGTGAGCGTAGATGATCATCGATATTCGGGATGGACTTTATATATATATATATATATGTTTGAGATGGATTTTCCCAGGGCATAGACTTGTCTTACTTATTTGTATTGTAATGAGTTTATCTGGATATGGATCTTGACCGTATTATTCATATTTGGGGGATAAATTATTCCAGGGCTGGATTGGCCTTATACGGTACTGAGTGACTGACTGTCAGTCGATGTGTAATTATATACGGGTTGGAACACCCCTGGGCTGGATTGGCCATAAATAGTACCAAGTGACCGGATAATTTGTGATCAGTATTTACATTAGGTCTTTTTAGTGAGATGTCATATGCCTCATATCATGAATTATTGATCTATTTCACTTGTATTGAGTTTAACTGTTGAACTTGAAAGCATGTCTACATTTCTATACTATTATTTTTTACTAGATTGTACATGCGAAGCTCATCATTTCTTTCATCCCAGATCTTAGTCTTGTTACTTATTGAGTTATTTGTACTCATACTACACTCTGCACCTCGTGTGCAGATCCAGGTGCTTCCCGATACAACAACCGCTAGAATTCTGGGTTATTTCTATTGGAGAGTATCAAGGTAGTTGCTTCACGACCGCAGACTTGATTCCCTTACTGTTTAGTTATTGTACTGTTCTATACTTCAGATAGTGATGTTTATCAGTTAGACTTTGTATTCATCTAGATGCTCATGTACTCAGTGACACCGGGTTTTGGGAGTGTTAGATTTGAAATTTGAGATTTCTTTCGCTGAATTTAATTATGTTGTTTTCAAATTTAAAAGATATGGTAGTTTATTGAGATATTCGGCTTGCCTAGTATTGAGATAAGCGCCATCACGACAGGTGAGATTTTGGGTCGTGAAAAGTTGGTATCAGAGCCTAGGTTACATAGGTCTCACGAGTCATGAGCATGTTTAGTATAGTCTTGCGGATTGGTACAGAGACGTCTGTACCTATCTTCGAGAGGATGCCGAAACCTTAGGAACTTATGAACTTTCAAAACTTCCAACTTCTAAAACTCACGGCGAAACCTATCAAACTAACTCGGAATGACGTCAAATTTTGCAGGCAAGTCCCAAATAACATAACAGAGCTGTTCTAACTCTCGGAATGGCATTCCGACCCCGATATTAAAAAGTCCACTTCCGGTCATAAATCTTCAAATATTTAACTTTCGCCATTTCAAGCCTAAATCAGCTACATACCTCAAATTCACATTCCAGACACGCTCCTGAGTCCAAAATCACCCATCAGAGCTAAGGAACTGACGAAACTCCATTCTGGAGGCGTCTTTATAGAGTTCCGACTATGGTAAAAATCCTAAGACCTAAGCTTCCATTTTAGGGCCTAAGTGTCCCAAATCACTCTGAATCACCCGCTAATTGAATTCAACCATGCGCTCAAGTCAATACACATAATACGAAGCTGCTCAGGGCCTTATGCCACCGGATGGGACTTAAATTCTCAAAACGACCGGTCGGGTCGTTACATCCTTCCCCTCTTAAATAAACGTTCGTCCTCGAACGTGCCAAGAACCACCTCGAAGTCTTCAAATCACTGAATGTACATATCCAACATACACCCGCGAATGACCCCGCGTCACCCCAATCCACATAAGCCTGACGACGCCATCCCAACTGTAGTTTATCCTTTCTATAAACACCGATAAGCCTTAGAGTCAAAAATTCTCACCTTCTATTTATCTTTAAAAGACCCGATTCTAAATCCATAACCGGTATCAGTCTCAACCAGTTATAACAACTCATTCCTACACCCACAAGGTACGACCACTCAACATGGAACGCCACACATAGGCCCTAAATGACATTTCTGATCATAATAGCTGCCCGCAAGCAAAACTAACACCGACAACTAACCTCATATCCGTTAGCAACCTGTTTCAAACCTCCACAACACTGACAACGATGCAAGAAACATGAAGACCCCTTCATTACCCACCTAAATCAACAAGGCACAACTAACTCCACCGGACACACACCCCACAAGCTAAAACTCAAGAAGCACAAAATGAAGATGACTGAATATGTAAAGAGAAACACATAAGAGAAGTATCAAACAAGCCCGACAGGCGCAACTCTCTATCAGTACCATACTACAAATCAATTTAAATAGGAAAAATTAAAGTATATGAATAAATCACAAGAATCTCATCCTGATATAACTTCCACCGCGGCACGTAGCCCGGCTCAAACATATCAAATCACATGGAATCGCGAGGGTCTCACACTTAACTCTGAATCACAAGCTGAATACACATCATACCGATTGAAAGCTTCGACTAACTCAGTTCTGCCAATAAAATCACAACACTTACTGAACTCTCACTCCGGTAGACTATCAAATCACAAATCGTAACAAAATTACTCAGGTATCACATTAAACCTGTCATAATAGACAACATGAATTCACTTCTAGTCTCGAAACTCTCAATAATGAATAGAAACAAATGATAGACACATGCTACCACTCATAGAGTCTCCCAACATGGGTAAACAAATAAACATAAGACTAAGTCATGAACTCTCCCATAGGTGGGACAACATATTTGGGAACTCGCTCCGATAAGTAGAACCAAATCAAAATACGAATGGTTCCCCTCGGTAACAAATCAAAAGCATACTTGTATGGCATCATCTGGCGCAGCGGCCTCAAGGCTACTATATGAAACACATCAACGGGCCGGAACTTACCCTATTGGGCGCCCTCTATTTGCCTGAATACTCCGCTGTGACACACCTGTCCGAAGTCTGGGATAATCTCTCACCCTGTGGCTAGTATCTCCACCCTCGAAGTAACCTCTCTGCTGGCGTGGCTGTGGAAATTATGTCGTACGAGTACTCTGAGACCCATGAACACTTGAAACACTGTGCAAAGTCTGAAGTGCAAACTGAACTGACTGACCCACAAAACCTCTACCATGTCATACACTGCCTCCAAAATAAGGACCAGTAGATCTCTCCGGTCTACGAGGCCTTCTCGCCTCCATGTCCTCTCTCTCTCCTAATCTTGCCTGTACTCTCTCTCATGGCCCCGCCTGTCCTCTCTCTCCTAATCCCACATGCCCTCTACACGGCGAGCGATCCCTACCACCTGCTGAAATGAAACATCCGACTCTAATTCCCGAGCCATGCTGGACCGAATGTCATGCCTGAGTCCCTCAATGAATCTATGGACACGCTCTCTAACTGTGGCAACCAAAGCGGGTGCATGCCTGACCAAATCATTGAATCTCATGGCATACTCTGATACTGACATAGTGCCCTGGCGCAGCTGCTCAAACTTTGCTTGCCATGCATCTCAAAGGGACTGAGGTACAAACTCTCTCAGGAACATCTCTGAAAACTGAACTCATATAAGTGAGGCAGACTCGGCTGGACTACCCAATTCATATGCCCGCTACCACTGATAAGCCGCTCCCTTAAGATGGAACGTAGTAAAAGCAACCCCACTCATCTTAACAATACCCATAGTGCAGAGAATACGATGACACTCCTCTAGAAAACTCTGTGCACCCTCTGAAGCCAAACTACTAAATGTAGGAGGGTCATATTTCTTGAACCTTGCAAGTCTAAGCTGATTTTCCTCAGATGTTGCTGCCCTACCCACGGGCTGAACTGGGACCACAGGCTGTGTCTCCATGACACCTGGAACCTGACTAATATGAACCCGCTTCTCTAGAGTGTGGGTGGCGAGAGTCTGAGCTCCTCCCCCGATCTGTGAAGTAGTTGGTGAAGTCCGGGGTTAACAGCAGGCGCCTTCGGTACCTGCCCCCCAACTGGAACTACTAGCGGTTCCTCAACTGCTGCTCTGGTAGTGCTCTAGTTGCGACGCGTGCTCCCATTCGGCCTCTGCCTTTGCCCTTAGCGACATTTGCTCCGGGGGTAACGTCATCAGGAACTACAACTCGTGTCCTCACTATCTGTGAGAGAATGGAATGATAAAGGTTCAAACTTCGAAATTAATGAACTCGCACGATAGGAATGAAGGAAGTGAAATTGTCCTAATTGTCCCGTAGCCTCTCTAAGATAAGTACAGACGTCTCCATACCGATCCGCAAGACTCTACTAAACTCTCTTATGACTTGTAGCACCTATGAACCTAGAGATCTGATACCAACTTGTCACGACCCAATTTACCCTCCGTTGGGTATCGTGATGGCACCTAGTCTTTGGGACTAGGTAAGCCTAACATTAATTAAAACAATACCATTATTTAAATAACATCTAACAATTTGAAATAAAAATATCTTTAAATTTACAATTCCCAAAACTGGCAGTACAAGTTATAAGCTCTACAGAGTGTTTGCTAAAAAACTTCTAAATACAACTGTCCAGAAATAAGAATAAACAGTGCAAAATGAACACTTGAAGGGTGACTCCGAAGCCTGCGAACGCAGCAGCAGGTTTACCTTGAATCTCCACAGCAACGACCCGCACAACTACTGTCGAACAAATACTTGGACCTGCATAAAAATGTGCAGTAGTGTAGAATGAGCACACCACAACGGTGCCTAGTAAGTATCAAGACTAACCTCAGTGGAGTAGTGATGAGGAACAATCAAGACACCCACTGGTTTAATAAACTGGACAAGTATAAGTATATGAACAACAGAAATCTGATATCTACATAAAGACTATGCAATATGGCTCTCAATACAGTAATGGAAATATGAAAGGAAATAACAAGTATCAGTGGAATACCATAAAAATGACACATAAAAGTGAATGGAACACAACCTAAATCCGGAATCACAAATACAACAAGGACAAGTAATAACTCATCAACTACAACCGCTTTTATATCAGGTTTTAGTCAACAAACTCCACGAGGTACCGAACCTCGGACAAAAATCACAACTCACGGGTTTCAATACCAGAAGCCTAACACTTGGCATCCTGTGCCCTCATAACACCTCAAAGCCGCACTGACGACTCACATGCCAATAAAACCATTCTCACATAGAGGCAAGTAAACAAGGGTGAGCATATATGCTCAACAATATCAAGAAAAAATCTTATCCGATAAGAGTGCTTAACTACGTGTATGCTTGTGCAAGTGTCCTAGCATAGTCCATACCTGCAAATAAGCATAAGGAAAAAAAAAGAACAGACAACACGTAGAATATTTTTCTCACAACTTTCACAAGATAAAGCTCACACAGGTAAGTGTACCACTACACAAATATCAACAACAAGAATGCCCCCAGTCCATCACAAATTATCATAATTCAATCCCTCACACAACCCACCTTGTCTCGCCATGTGTGCAATAATAAAGTAAGTGCCCGCCTTATCTCTCCACACGTGCATAACAATGTTCCCACCTTGTCTCGCCACATGCGCAACCCCCTCCTATATATATATATACATNAACCCACATATATATATCCCGCCTTGTCACGCCGCATGTGCAAAAATCAAAAGTAATAATTTCACGACAGAAACCTCGTACAACCCAATAACACATACACGGCAGAAACCTCGTGCATCACAATAACAACAACCGCACGACAGAAACCTTGTGCATCACAATAACAACAACTGCACGGNTATATGCATAACAATGTTCCCACCTTGTCTCGCCACACGCGCAACACACACACACACACACACACACATATATATATATATCCCAGCTTGTCACACCGCATGTGCAAATATCAATAGTAACAACCGCATNACCAACTTGTCACGACCCAATTTACCCTCCGTTGGGTATCGTGATGGCACCTAGTCTTTGGGACTAGGTAAGCCTAACATTAATTAAAACAATACCATTATTTAAATAACATCTAACAATTTGAAATAAAAATATCTTTAAATTTACAATTCCCAAAACTGGCAGTACAAGTTATAAGCTCTACAGAGTGTTTGCTAAAAAACTTCTAAATACAACTGTCCAGAAATAAGAATAAACAGTGCAAAATGAACACTTGAAGGGTGACTCCGAAGCCTGCGAACGCAGCAGCAGGTTTACCTTGAATCTCCACAGCAACGACCCGCACAACTACTGTCGAACAAATACTTGGACCTGCATAAAAATGTGCAGTAGTGTAGAATGAGCACACCACAACGGTGCCTAGTAAGTATCAAGACTAACCTCAGTGGAGTAGTGATGAGGAACAATCAAGACACCCACTGGTTTAATAAACTGGACAAGTATAAGTATATGAACAACAGAAATCTGATATCTACATAAAGACTATGCAATATGGCTCTCAATACAGTAATGGAAATATGAAAGGAAATAACAAGTATCAGTGGAATACCATAAAAATGACACATAAAAGTGAATGGAACACAACCTAAATCCGGAATCACAAATACAACAAGGACAAGTAATAACTCATCAACTACAACCGCTTTTATATCAGGTTTTAGTCAACAAACTCCACGAGGTACCGAACCTCGGACAAAAATCACAACTCACGGGTTTCAATACCAGAAGCCTAACACTTGGCATCCTGTGCCCTCATAACACCTCAAAGCCGCACTGACGACTCACATGCCAATAAAACCATTCTCACATAGAGGCAAGTAAACAAGGGTGAGCATATATGCTCAACAATATCAAGAAAAAATCTTATCCGATAAGAGTGCTTAACTACGTGTATGCTTGTGCAAGTGTCCTAGCATAGTCCATACCTGCAAATAAGCATAAGGAAAAAAAAAGAACAGACAACACGTAGAATATTTTTCTCACAACTTTCACAAGATAAAGCTCACACAGGTAAGTGTACCACTACACAAATATCAACAACAAGAATGCCCCCAGTCCATCACAAATTATCATAATTCAATCCCTCACACAACCCACCTTGTCTCGCCATGTGTGCAATAATAAAGTAAGTGCCCGCCTTATCTCTCCACACGTGCATAACAATGTTCCCACCTTGTCTCGCCACATGCGCAACCCCCTCCTATATATATATATACATATATGCATAACAATGTTCCCACCTTGTCTCGCCACACGCGCAACACACACACACACACACACACACATATATATATATATCCCAGCTTGTCACACCGCATGTGCAAATATCAATAGTAACAACCGCATGATAGAAACCTCGTGCAACCCCATAACAACAACCGCACGGCAGAAACCTCGTGCATTACAATAAGCACAACCGCACGGCAGAAATCTCGTGCATCACAATAACAATAATCGCACGACGGAAACCTTGTGATTCACCACAATAAATACAACAACAACAATGACAATAATACAATGGTACGAAAGATACGCCAATTCAGAAATTCCAGAACTTAAGGAAACAGAGGAACTAATTCACAATGAGTAGCAACAATAGAGAATGCTAGTAATAATAAGAACAACTCAACAAGAAAGGAAATATTATGTAACAATGGTCCACAATGTACAGTTCTATAACGAGGGAGCTAACATAAGACGA
This sequence comes from Nicotiana otophora, assembly GCA_000715115.1. Taxonomy (NCBI): domain Eukaryota; kingdom Viridiplantae; phylum Streptophyta; class Magnoliopsida; order Solanales; family Solanaceae; genus Nicotiana; species Nicotiana otophora. The sequence goes on along the minus strand of AWOL01S0048541.1, from coordinate 6,187 downwards.
ATAATTTCAAATAAGGACAAATCAACTAAAATATAGGATATCTAACTTCTTTTAAGGTTGACAATTAAGAAAGAGATACAACAATTTCAGCATAGCCTCAATTAAGGATGAACAATTATAAAAGAGATAATTATAACTTCAAATAAAGATAAGCAATTAGGAAAAAAATAACATGGCAGTAGAAGAGATAACAATTTCAGTTATGGCACAAATGACTCAAATAAGCATCAAGGGCGGATCATGAAGCAATTAATTTTAATTAAAGCAGGTAGAGGTGAAACTAGTAATTAAGAGACGTATTCATAACATCACAACTGCATAATCAGTGAATACAAGGACCTAAGAACCCTAAAAGGCCAATTTTCCACAAATAAGTTCGGGCACGTACTCGTCACCTCGCATACACGGACTACAATTATCATAGAAGACTCAAATCCCATAAAGAATCGCTCAAAACCGAGCTCTAGAACTCCAAAATGGTGAAAATGGCAAAACCCTCTAAATATAGTACTATTTATTCTGCCCAGGTGTTTATGCATCGCGATCGCGGAAGAGGAGCTGCGATCGCGAAGAAGAAATGGCTACTGCCCGAAATTGGTGCTGTGTGATCACGAACAAGCATGTGCGATCGCGAAGAAGGAAAATAATGGCCTAGGAACTGGTCTATGTGAACGCGTGAAACGACACATGAACGCGAAGGAGGGGAAAGCACACTTACTCGTTCGCGGATAGAACAGTGCCAATGACTAGAGGAAATGATCACCAGCTCCCACCTCCTAGTTTCTACTACGCGAACGCGAAGAAGAGAAGGGCAGACTTACGCGATCGCGGATAGAAGCTCGCGAACGCAAAGAAGAAATATTCCCTCCTCCAAAATTACTCTTCGCGAACACAAAGAAAGGGACGCGAACGCGATTAAGGAATCTAGATGATAGAAAACAATAGTTTAGAAATAGAAGGAAATGGCCCGTAGCCCATCTGAAACTCACTCGAGGCCTTCGGGACGCCGTCTAAACATACCAACAAGTTTCATAATCTAACACGAACTCGCTCGGGGTCTCAAATCACATCAAACAATGCCAAAAATACAAATCTCACCACGAATCAAACTTATGAACTTTCATAACTTCCAACTTCTAAAACTCGCGCCGAAACCTATCAAACCAACCCGGAATGACGTCAAATTTCGCAGGCAAGTCCCAAATAACATAACGGAGTTGTTCCAACTCTCGGAATCACATTCTGACCCCGATATAAAAAAGTCCACTTCTGGTAAAAAATCTCAAAAAATTTGATTTTCGCCATTTCAAGCCTAAATCAGGTACAGACCTCAAATTCATAGTCCGGACACGCTACTGAGTCCAAAATCACCCAACGGAGCTAACAAAATCGACAGAACTCCATTCTGGAGTCGTCTTCACACAGTTTCGACTATGGTAAAAATCCTAAGACTAAAGCTTCCATTTTAGGGGCTACGTGTCCCAAATCACTCCGAATCACCCGGTAAATAAATTCAACCACTCGCGCAAGTCAAAATACATAATACGAAATTGCTCAGGGCCTTATGCCGCCGGATAAGACTTAAATTCTCTAAACGACCAGCCGGGTCGTTACAGAAAAAATATGAAGACACATGTTAATAAGTCTGTTAAGGTAATTAACTAGTTTGGTGCTTTTTTAGTGTTGATTTTGTTGGTATAATAAAATATTGTATGTTAATATTATTTATTCATTATTATATGTTATTAATGAGAAGCTTGATATAGTTTTACAATTCATTCTAAATTTTAATGAAGGAAGTAAACAGAAATATCATCAAGGCTTGTTGAATGATGAAGATGAAAGGAATGAATTAGGAGATTGTTCCAGATTTTCAAAGTTTATAGATTTCGATTTGAGGTGCGATTCATCATTTCGATATTGTTATGCATGATTTGAGGCCTTGAGTAGGTCCACGTTATGTTATTGGACTTGTTGGTATATTCGCACGGGGTACCGAGGGGCTCGGGCGTGTTTCATATTGATTTCAGATCATTTTCTTCAATGTTGCTATTGTTGGTTCTGGTGTAACCGCACCTGCAACTGGTTTGCGCAGGTGCGAGGGTCGCAGAAGCGACGAAGGGGTCGCAGGAGTGGAAATATTGCTGGGAGTAGGGTTCCACAGAAGCAGAGATTTCTTCGCATCTGCAAATGCGCAAATGCGGTGAGTTGAGCGCAGAAGCGGATTGGAAGCGCAGAAGCGACAAGTAGGCGTGCACCTACGAGTGCGCAGATGCGGGTATTTTACCGCAGGTGCGAAGGCAGACCTCCATGCCTTCTCCGCAGAAGCGTATTTTTGGTCACAAATGCGACGCCGCAGAAGCGGCTAATGTGCCGTAGGTGCGAAAGTGCTGGGTAGAATGATAAATACAAGGGTTCGCAATTTTGGCTTCATTTTAACATTTTCAAGATCGGATTGAGGCAATTCTTGGAGCAATTTTCATCTTGTGGACTGGGGTAAGTGTTTTCTACTCATTTTTGGTCTTATATCATGAATCTACCTTCGCTTTTGGTAATTGGATTGTAAATGTTATAGGGGAAGTTAGGGGTTTTGGCCTAAAGTTTCATAATATGAATTTTTGAGTTTTGAACATCGAATTGGAGTCGGATTTGAGTGAAACTAGTATGGTTGGACTCGTAATTGAATGGGTTGGTTGGATTTTATAAATTTTGTCGGGTTTCGAGATGCGGGCCCGGGATGGACTTTTGGCCGATTTTGGGTTTTTGATTCAAGATTTTATAATTTTGATTGGGATTGGTTCCTTTGGCATTGTTTGATATTTTTGAATTGTTTTTGGTTAGGTTTTGAGCCATTCAGAGGTCAGAACGCGCAGGATGGATTTTGGAGCATCGCTTGGCTTGCTTGGTATTGTATTTGACTTGTTCGAGGTAAGTAACTCTTCTAATCTTAGTGTTGAGGGTATAAAATCCCGAAATATGTGTTATGTGATTGGTGTTGAGGTGACACACATTCTAGATAATGGGCGTGTGGGCATGCACCATGTGAATTGGGACTCTATTGTTTCCATGGCACTGAATAGTGGCCCTATTTTATTGATATCCGTGTTTTCACCATGTGATAAGGTAATCGAGCTGTCAATTATGATAGATATCATGTTTAGGCTTTATGCTGATATTATTTGGACCCATAGTGGTCATTTCTTACTGCCATCTCACTGATTTCATTAATATTTCGTACTCAGTCATATTCATGCATTCATACCATATCTCAGTCTCAGATATTATTTATTGACACATCATATCATTGTTGTCGGGCTAGTTTCATGACATTGTGAGACCGTGAGTGAGACTGGTGAGATTGATGACTGAGTGAGGCCGAGGGCTTGAGTGAGAGTGACATTTTGGGATCGGGTTGCGCGCTGCAATATATTATATTGATTATATTTTATATGGATTGGGTTGCACGCTGCAACGAGCCTTCGTGCTATATATATATA
>AWOL01S0048539.1:0-78275 GCA_000715115.1 Nicotiana otophora | reverse complement strand
CTCTACATGTGTTTCGTGGCAATGCTCTTGGGTTTTGGCAACCTGCGTGGCTGGGTTGAGTTAGAGAGATTCGGTTCAGATAGCTTGGTTATGTGCAAATAAGTTTCGAAGAGTTCTCAATGGCTTTTACCATGGTTCGAGGGGTATATTTCCTACCAGCCTGAGGAATATGTTGCGTATTGAAATTTTCTCCAGGATGAGATCATATTGATTTATGGATACTTCATTGGTATTGCGGCACTCTCCTAGTTAATCGATTGCAGATATTCAAATTTTTCTTTGTGGCACGGAAGAATTATAAAAGTATTCCTCGTGGGATGATCGTGTATGGGAGATATATTAGACATTTGGGCGGTGGAGTTGGGATCAAATATGGTGATTCGTGTGTTCTATGGATTTGGAGATTGGGAGTTCTCAGGAGTAGATTGTTTCATGGTTGTGGACTATGAAGTTGTGGCCAAAGCTAGCCAGATGATAGTATGTGTTATGAATTGTGGACTTTCAGAGGTTACTTATCAATCTGTGGGTGACTAGAGCTGATTTGGGAGTCCATTGGTAGACCCAATTAGGATGTGTATTCTACACCGAGCCGGATTGGTTGGCTCCATACTGTTATTATTGAGGGATGTCCCATTCGGTTGTTGTTGAGCTTATTCGTGTTCTGAGATGATCTGTGAGTTACTCTTCTATGCTACGAGGAGTTGTGATTCGTTGGTTATATGCACATATGGTGCGGTTCTATTGGGGCCTTATAGCGGAATTTGAGCGAGAAGAGTATTGGGTATTGCTTGGTCGATGGAGTATTGGTTATGTTCTTTCGGGTTTTGTGTGACATTGTGTCATTTGCTTCTCCATGGTTATGGTAATGCACTTGGAGTACATTATATTGAATTGCGCATAGTTATTGATTTTTAGCAGGGTGGCTTGAGGTATTTCATATGGACCAGTATTTGGATAGGGTCACGCATTGCAGCGAAGTTATGTTAAGATCTGATCCTTTATGTTAGATTCGTATGTTTTGGTTCTACGGTGTGTGATAGGTTCTTAGCATTGCGTTGTGGTGGTACTTGTGGAGCTTGCGGGACAGTTCTCCCGTCTGAATCAATTTTCCATGATTTGAGTATATTTGGAAGGTTGCTTATTGGTGCACAAATTGCACGGGTTATGGCGTCAGATTGTATTGATGTGGCATGTCACTAGAGTGGTCGTGTTGGATGAGATGAGATCAACCTAGGATGGATACTATTGAAATTGATTACAGTATGTTTGGAAGGATAATATCGAAAGTCGACTTAGAATTTGCTATAGTTCTGTCGAATGAGAGGGCTAGGTTGAATTGAGAAATTTCAGTTATGTTATGTTATCGGACCTGTATAGGATATGGTGACGTGGGATCACCCCCAGATATGTGCATGGCAAGGTTATACGGTGGTTTGATGGCTTTGAGAGCAACTCTGGACATGTTTGAGGATGAACGTATGTTTAAGTGGGGAAGGATGTAATGACCCGACCAGTCATTTTGAGCATTCACACTTCACTCGATTGTTTGAGGACATGAGTAGCTCCGTATGATGTAATATAACTTATGTGAATCGTCGGTTTTGGTTTTGAGGTTATTCAGAATTGATTTGAAAGAATGATTCTCAGCTAGAAGCTTTAAATTTGAAAAAGTTGACAAAGTTTGACTTTTTGTGAATTTGAACCCGGAACGGAGTTCTGATTGTTCCATTAGCTCCGTTGGGTGATTTCGGATTTAGGAGCGCATTCGGATTGTGATTCGAAGGTTCGTAGTTGAATTTGGCTCGATATGGCAAAAGTTGAAATTTTGGAAAGTTTGACCGGGAGTGGACTTTTTGATATCAGATTCGGATTGTGATTCAGGGAATTGGAATAGCTTCGTTATGTTATTTGGGACTTGTGTGCAAAATGTGAAGTCATTCCGGATTGATTTGCTATGTTTTGGCACGAGTTATTGAATTTGAAAGTTCAAAGTTCATAAATTTCGATTTGAGATGCGATTAGTCGTTTCGATGTTGTTATGCGTGATTTGAGGCCTCGAGTAGGTCCGTGTTATGTTATTGGACTTGTTGGTATATTCGGGCGGGGTACCGAGGGGTTCAGGCGTGTTTCAGATTGATTTCAGATAATTTTCTTCAATGTTGCTATTGCTGGTTCTAGTGTGACCGCACTTGCGGCTGGTTTGTGCAGGTTCGAGGGTCGCAGAAGCGACGAAGGGGTCGCAGGAGTGGAAATATTGCTGGTAGCAGGGTTCCGCAGAAGCAGAGATTTCTTCGCTTCTGCGAAGGCGCATATGCGGTGAGTTGAGCGCAGAAGCGGATTGGAAGCGCATAAGCGACAAGTGGGCTCGCACCTGCGAATGTGCAAATGCGGGTATTTTACCGCTGGTGCGAAGGCAGACCTCCAGTGCTTCTCCTCATAAGCGTGTTTTTTGTCACAAATACGACGCCGCAGAAGCGGCTAATGTGCCGCAGGTGCAAAAGTGCTGGGCAAAATGATAAATACAAGGGTTCACGATTTTGGCTTCATTTTAGCATTTCGAAGCTCGGATTGAGGCGATTCTTGGAGCAGTTTTTATCTTGTGGACTGGGATAAGTCTTCTCTACTCATTTTTGATATTATATCATGAATCTACCTTCGTTTTTGGTAATTGGATTATGAATGTTATAGGAAAAATTGGGGGTTTTGGCCTAAAGTTTCATAAGATGAATTTTTGAGTTTTGAACATCGAATTGGAGTCGGAATTGAGTGAAACTAATATGGTTGGAATCGTAATTGAATGGGTTGTTGGATTTAGTCAATTTTATCGGGTTCCAAGGTGCGGGCTCGGGATGGGCTTTTAACCGATTTTGGGCTTTTGATTCAAGATGTACTCAGTCATATTCATGCATTCATACCATATCTCAGTCTCAGATATTATTTATTGACACATCATATCATTGTTGTCGGGCTAGTTTCATGACATTGTGATCCCGTGAGTGAGACTTGAGAGATTGATGATTGAGTGAGGCCGAGAGCCTGAGTGAGAGTGACATTTTGGGATCGGGCTGCACACCTCAACATATTATATTGATTATATTTTATGTGGATCGGGTTGAACGCCACAACGAACCTCCGGGCTATATATATATATACGCCGCAACAATATTGGATCGGGTTACACGCCGCAACAATATTGGATCGGGCTGCACGCTGCAGCAATATAGCGCTTGGGCTGAAGGATCCCCTCTGGAGTCTGCACACCGCCAGTGAGCGCAGTCGACTATATATATGTGGATCGGGTTGCACGCCGCAACGGGTCTTATGGTCATATATGGATTGGGCTGCACGTCGCAACAGGTATTGTATATCACTGAGTGATCGAGTGTGCTGAGCCTTGAGCATAGTGAGAGAGAATGCGAGATAGTGAGATTGAGTACTCTGAGAGTGTGAGTACATGAGTTTATCTCTAAGATACATTGCATTGACATGCATACATGACATACAAGCATAGAGATGTATTTTTCCTCATACTGTACGGTATCACTTCATTCATGATTTCTCACACATATTGACAGATGGGCATAATGATGCATTTATTTTACACTGGTTATCTGGAAAGAAAATGAAACATCTTATTTATTATGGAAAGTTGGGAAAATTATTGTTTTCAAACTTATACATATTTTTGGTAGCTTTGGTAAACGATTTGGGTTTTCATTGAAGTACTTGAAAGGTAGAACTATTTGCAGAAATCATGTTTTTGTTGAGTATTTGATTGTTGGGTTACTTCTGGTATTACTTCTTTTGTGTTGTTATGAACTATTGTTGGTTATTGAAGTTGGGACCCGACCTTGGTACAAGCTCTTCACTACCTTCAACCTAAGGTTAGTTTTGTTACTTATTGAGTACATAGGGTCGGTTGTACTCATACTACACTTCTGCACCTTATGTGCAGATGTTGGCTGCTGATGTTGCTGTGTTCGATGGGAGCTGGATTGAAGATGTACATGCGTCCCGACTGTAGCTGCCTCTTGTTCGTGGTAGCTTTAGACCTGTAAAACTCTGTTTATGTATTATTCAAACAGACTATGTATTTATTTTATTTCTGCTTTGTAAATTCTATTCTTAGAAGCTCATGATTTGTACTACCAGTTCTTGGGAAAAATGTATAAGATTAAGATAATTCCTTTTGTTCAATTGTCTTATTAATATTATTGAAATTGGATGGTTATTAGTTGGCTTACCTAGCGTGTTGGGTTAGGTTCCATCACAACTAGTGGATTTGGGGTCGTGACACATATCTACTTTTTACACCATAGTGCAGTCAGGATGTTTTTCAATACAGCACACCTGCATCCTCAATGACATCGGTCATGGATATTGATTCAGTTCATGGAGGACGAAATAAAGAAGGTGGCGATGAAGGTACAATAGCTGGTGGAGATTTACTGAGAAGTCCTTCTTGTGATGAAGAAAGAGCAGACTGTACTGCAGTTGAACCAGATCTTTCAACTAAACCAGTTCTTTCAACTGGTACCGATGTTGATGCTATCATTGAAAAAATAGCTGACGAGACATATGATGTTTTTACACCACAGTGCAATGAAGATATTTTACAAAATACCGCAGCTGCATAGTTAATTCCATCAGTCATGGATATTGAATGAGTCCATGGAGGACAAAATAATAAAGGTACTGATGAAGCAGCAGCAGTTGTTGGACGTTTAGTAAAAGGTTCTTGTGATGAAGAAACTACAAATGAACATGCAGCAGGTGATGGAAATTCCGTGAAAAGTCCTTGTAATGAAGAAAGAGTAGAATGTAGTGCACCTGATCAAGTTCGGTCAACTGGTACGGATGTTGCTGCTATCATGGAAAAAATAGTTGATGGGACATATCCAATTTTAACACCACAGTGCAGTCAAGATAATAAACGAAATAGCGGAGCTGCGTCATCAATGCTATCAGCCATGGATATTGAATCACTCCACGATGGACAAAATATCAAATGTACTGATCAAGCTGCACCAACTGGTGCAGATATAGTGAAAGGTCCTTTTTGTGATGAAGAAAGAACAGACTGTAGTCCAGATGAAACCGATCTTACAGCTGGTTCAAATATTGATGTTATTACTAGAAAAATAAATGTGGACATATGCGCTTTTCACACCTCAGTCCAGTCAAAATATTTTGCAAAATAGCGTACTTGCACTCTCTCAGGGAAGTGGAACAGATGTTGTAACAAGAGGTACAAATGTTGATGCTATTTTGCGCGATATTAAAGATGGGAATATAATTTTGGATTCACCTGAAGAGGAACAACATATTTCTATATCAAACTTGAACACACCATCCACACTAAAGGAAAGGCAGTCTGATTCTACTGGTCTAGCAACTCTTTCTGATATATGTATGCAAGAAAGTAAAGGTAAGTTGCAAGGAAATGAAAGGGTGTTGATAGAAATAACACCTCTTATTGTTCATCAAATTATTGAAAAGATTCAGCAGGTTAGTGTGAAAAGTTTTATTATTTTATTTAACAGTTGTAAAATATTATAATGGACCTTAATATCTGCATTTGTTTTTTTTTTTGGCAGAAGCAAATATTGTCGTATAATAGAAAAAGAAAGAGGAAATCTGTGGATTCATGCCATAATTTTAATATTTTGACTCACTCAAGTCAATCAAGTGATAATGCAGCGGATCATGCTACTACCAACATCAGTGCTTCTGTTGATCATGACCCTTCTGAACACTCCGTTGCTGCTGATATGGAGAAAAATGGTTCTGATAAAAAGATTGTTTTATATTCAAGTGTGGATGAGGGAGTTTATGTTTCTCCTCTTAAAATTATTAAGCCTGTTGCTCACTTGGATGATCATTCTGATCTGCAGCCCACTTTGAAATCTAAAATAAAAAATATAAAGGAGGTAGAAGCTGAAAATAAAAAAGTAAATTTTGGCTCCTATAAAGGAAAAGAAGTTGCAGGAGGACAAGTACCACAGTTTGGACAAAATGCATATGTAGTAGAAGAACTTCTTGGTAGAGAAAAAAGAATCCGTAATGTTAGTTGGAATTTAAAATCTCCATATAAGGGTACAAGTAAAGGTGTTAATTGAAGTTTGAAATATGTTCGTAAATGTTGCTGGCATTATTGAAAAGTAATCAGAAAGGTGGAGAAAAAATTTTGAAACATATTTAAAAGAAAACAAGAGAAAGGTCGTCTTCCAAAATAAGTTTTGCTATTTCTTTATTGTATTTTTATAATATTTAGATGTTATTAATAATTCTTTTGTTATTGTATTTTTCATATTTGTTCTGTCTTTATCGTTTTAGGGGAGTAACTGATATTTACAAAGTAGATCCTTTAGTACAAGCAAAGCCATATGAACTTTACAATGAGAAAATTCAGTCAAGAATGTTCTTTAAAGAGATTGTAGATGATAAGTATTGTTTTCATGATGCGGTATGTATATCTCTTTTACGTTGTGAATTCATGATTTGATTTTGTATTATATTTGACATAGATTTATTTATATTTTTTATTCAACACATAGATGTTTTATTATATTATCTGAGGAAGAAAATATATATATATCACATCAATGACTATCCATTTGCTTCGACAACAACTGATGTGGGCTTTGATGACACTTTGGATCTTGCATATAAGGATTGGACTAATAATCCAAAAGAGTGGAATGAGTTTGAATTTTGGAATGACCCTTCCGGACTGGGATTTAGGCTTTGTCAGTATATATTGGGTGAGAATCGTAAATGTGAGATTCCATGGGCATCTGTTGAAAAAGTTTTCTGCACGGTTCGACTTCCTGCAATTTTGGTAAATGGTGAAATTTCATTAGATTCTAGCACTCTGTAACGACCCGGCGGGTCGTTCCGAGAGTTATATCCCCAATTTCCCCATTTCTGCTTCTTTATGTGTTGTGTTGTATCGGGTTGGTAGGTTCAGGTCCAGAGTAGTTTCGGAGTGGAATGAGACACTCAGTCTCTTATTTATAAGGTTAAGTTGGAAAAGTCAACCAGATGTTGACTTCTTAGTAAACGATCTCAGATTGGGATTTTTATGGTTCGGATAGTTCCGTTAGGTGATTTTGGACTTAGGAGCGTGTGCGAAATATAATTTGGAGGTCCGTGGTAGAATTGGGCTTGAATTGGCAAAATTGGAAATTTGGAGATTTCCGGTCGGTAGTGGAAAATTTGACATCGGAGTTGGAATGGAATTCTGGGAGTTGGATTATTTTTGTAGTGTCATTTATGACGTGTGTGCAAAGTTTGAGGTTATTCAGATGAGGTTTGATAGGTTTCGGCATCGGTTGTAAAAGTTTGAGGTTTCAAGTCCATTAAGCTTGAATTGGTGTGCGATTTATCTTTTTTTTATTGTTTGATGTGATTCGAAAGCTCGATTGAGTTTGTATGGTATTTTAGGACTTGATGGTACCTTTGGTTCAGGTTCCGGAGGCCTTAAGTGTGTTTCGAGGTGAGTTTTGAGCGAGTCCGGGCATTTTCGGGACTCAGGTATGGTTCTGGCGCTTAGAATTTCACGGACCTCAGCAGAATTTCGCGGACTGCATAATTCTGCCGCACTCCGGGGAAAAGTTCTGCAGATCTGCTGGTCCGACTTCGGAAGCCTATATAGTTTGATCTACAAGAAATTTTGAGATGATTCAAAAATGAAAGTTGTAACCCTTCATGTCTAGTTTTCAGAAAGATAAAAAAATCATCATTTGGACATTTGTACAGAAAGGTATGGACAAAATACTAAATCCTGGAAGTGAAGCCACTAAAAAGTGCGACCACACCATTTTTTTCGCGACCGCAGGACCTGGGAGGCACGGCCGCGCTTCGAATTTTGCGGACCGCATAGTGGGAGTTCAGAGGGTGAACTATATAAATGGGGTTTAGTGCATTATTTCACATTTTGGACCTAGGGAGCTCGGTTTGTGGCGATGTTTCGTAGGTGTTTCAAGCAATTCATCGGGGTAAGTGATTCTTACTCGAATTTGGTTAATATACATGAATATATCAACAATTTCATCATTTGATTAGTACTTTGAGGTTGAAATTTGGGGAAAATTGTAGAAACTTCATAAAATGAATTTTTGGGATTTGAATGTCAATTCGAAGTCGGATTTGAGTGAAATTAGTATGGTTGGACTCGTGAGTGAATGGGTGTTTGTAATTTGTGACGTTTACCCGATTCCGAGTCGTGGGCCCGGGGGCTGGGTTTGAGCTAATTTCAGGTTTTTGGTCTAAATTGGTAGTTTTTCTTGTGGAATTCATTCCTTTAGCGTATATTGATGGTATTGTACTGCTTATGAATAGATTCAGAGCATTTGGAGGCCGAGTCAAGAGGCAAGAGCATCACGGGGTAAAGATTTGACCGGTTTGAGGTAAGTAACGATTGTAAATCTAGTCCTGAGGGTATGAAACCCCGGATTTCATATCATTTTACTATTTGGAGGTGACTCACATGCTAGGTGATGGGCGTGTGGGAGTGTACCGTTGGGGATTATGACTTGGTCCATCCCGTAGCAACTGTAAAGTTGCATATTTTGTTGAAACTATATGATACTTATGAGTTTTAGAAAGAGTTTCTGTAAATTGGGATGAATGCCATATTTTGGACCTTGTACCAATGCTGTTTGGACCCTTAGGGGCCTTTTCTTAATTATCTCTCACTGTTTTCGATTGAAACTCTATACTCAGTCATGGTTATACCTGTTTACTGCATAATTAAGTTTTTATTACTCTGTTTTAATGCATATAAATATTATTTTGGGCTGAATACCCTGTTTTACTAAGAGCCCGAGTAGCTTGAGAGGTTTATGACTGAGTGAGGCCGAGGGCCTGATTTGTGAGGATATTTTTGGGACCGGGCTGCACGCCGCAACATGTTTGATATAGGCCGAGGGCCTGAGTGATTTATGCCATGATTTGTCTTGATATAGCACTTGGGCTGAAGGAGCCCCTCCGGAGTCTGTACACCCCAGTGAGCGCAGATACCTACCAAGTGCTGAGTGCCGAGTACCGAGTGCTGAGTGACTGGGAGACACGAGTGATGGTGAGGTATGCCCAATGAGCTGTTTATGAGTGATTGTGAGGTATGCCCGAGGGGCTGTATACGGGTGACTGTGAGGTTTGCCCGAGGGGCTATTTATGATTTCATCATTTTTACTTACCTTGCATTGAGCCGTTGTTTGAAAACTGTTGAAAAATATCTTTAAATGATTTTACTGGAATTGGGTCTAAATGAGATGTTTTGATTCAAACCCTGATTTTAAAAGCATGTGGTATTTTACTGAGATTTCATGATATAAACTTTATATGCTTATTGCTCGTCACTACTGCTCAGTCTTTATTTATTGTTGTTACTTACTGAGTTGGCGTACTCACATTACTCCCTGCACCTTGTGTGCAGATCCAGGTGTAGCCGGACACGGTAGCGGTTGTTGACTATTTCGGTTGCAGATTTTCTCGGAGATAGCAAGGTAGCTGCCTGGCGATCGCAACCCTGCTCTTCTCCCTCTTATTTTCCTTTAGTTGTATTTAGCTATTTTTCAGACTATGTTAGTCTCAATATTGTTAGATAAATAGTAGTAGATGCTCATGACTAGTGACTCCCCGATGTCCAACTTTTCGTTTCGCACTTTTGTTTTGATTTGAACTCCTTTACGAAGGTTTTATGTTAGATAACCTTGAAATTATCTTTGAAATGAAAATATCGGTTTGTTTTGGAAATGAGTCAGCTTGCCTAGTTCCACGATAGGGGCCATCATGACAGGGTTAATTTAGGTCGTGACTCATTATTTTTTGGCAGTGTTAGACTTGAATGAGAAGACCATAGATGTATATGATTCGGTATATAAGAGCGATGAGTATGATGTTATAGTGGAGCAGGTTCTTCCTTATAAGCATTTCATTCCTTTGATTTTGGAGCATTGTAAATTTGGTGACTTGCATCCTACATTTGGGCATGTATATGAGCCATTTGTGGTTCACTGGAAAGAAGCACCAAAACAGATATAAGAAACAAAAGTTGTGGTGCATTTGTTATAAGATATGTTGATATGTTGATGAAGGGCGAAGATGTTATGACCTTTGTGCCCACTACAATCAAATATTATCGTGACTATCTTGGTTTAAGTCTATGGGGACATGCAGATTGGAAACGCAAATCGGGGTATTCAACTCCTCCATAGGTGGTTGGTGATGAATATGGAGAGAATGGAAATAACTTTTGTAAATATCCTTTAGCACTTGGTTATCCTTAAGTATAAATACATTCATAAACTTAGTTTTTACATCATATATAAAATATGAATACTTTGTTGATTGATATGCAGAATTTTTTGCTTGAATTAAAGACTTCAAAATATTTTATTTTATGGAATTGAATCTATTTATTGATTGAAATAAAGATTAATGGATTGGAGTTTATATTTTTTATGGCGTGTTTCTATGTATAATAAGTTAGATTTCATAATTTTTGTTGATGCAACTCTAGTACAATTAGTTGGAGTTCTTATTTTGGTTGCTTCCTGTAAATTATGCTGGAATTACTCTTATGAAGCGCTATAAGCCAATATATTATAATGGAGAAGTGTAAAACAATAAAAAATATGTATCTAGAACAATTTGCTGGAACTAAATACTTTAAAATTTTGCTTCCTGTATATTATGCTGGAGGTCTATCATCTTAAAGTATATTCTCCAGTTTTTTTATCCTGGATGTGTACAATCCAGTTTTATTTGGTGGATTTGAGCGATTTATTGATTGAAATAAAATAAATGGATTGGAGTTTATATTTTTATGGTATGTTTTTATGAATAATAAGTTGGATCTCATAATTTGTGTTGATGCTATGCTAGTATAATTAGCTGGAGTTTCTTATTTACGTTGGTTCCTGTAAATTATGCTGGAATTGCTACTTATGAAGTGCTATAATCCAGTATATTATAATGGAGAAGTGCAAAACAGTGGAAAATTTGTATCTAGAATAATTTGTTGGAATTAAATACTTTAAAATTTTTCTTCCTATATATTGTGCGGGAGGTCTATCATCTTAAAGCATATTCTCTAGTGTTTTATTCTGGATGTGTACAATCTAGTTTCTTTTTTTCTAGATGTGAGCGATTTATTGATTGAAATAAAGATATATGGATTGGAGTTTATATTTTTTATGGTGTATTTTTATGTATAATTAGTTAGATTTTATAATTTTTGTTGATGCTATTATAGTATAATTAGCTGGAGTTTTTATTTTTGTTTGCTTCCTGTGTATTATGCTGGAAATGCTACTTATGAAGCGATATAAGCCAGTATATTATAATGGAGCAATGTAAAATAATTAAGAAGTTGTATCCATAACAATTTGCTCGAATTAAATACTTCCCGTTTATTATACTGGAAATCTATCATGTGAAAGCATATTATCCAGTATGTTATCTTGGATGTCTACAATGCAGTTTTATTTTTATGGAATTGAAGCGATTTATTGATTGAAATAAAGATTAATGGATTGGGATTCATATTTTTCATGGTATGGTTTTATGTATAATAAGTTAGATTTCATAATTTTTGTTGATGCTATTCTAGTATATAAAGATTAATGGTTTATGTATATTATGTTGGAAATGCTACTTATGAAGCGATATAAGCTAGTATATTATAAAAAATGAAGCAGTGTAAAATAATGGAGAAGTTGTATCTATAACAATTTGCTGGAATTAAAGACTTCAATTTTTTTGCTTCCTGTATATTATGCTGGAGATATATCATGTGAAAGCATATTATCCAGTATTTTATACTGGACAATTATTTGATGCACAATTATTTTTACAAGTTGTACAATCTGTTGCATTTCATGATTTTTTATCGTTCTATCCTGGAGTTGTTATTTTCATATAATTTTCAAAATCAGAGAAAAATGCTCCATAAAAAATTGCAAAACAACAACAAAACATCAGTATAATATGCTGGAGCTTTCTGAATTAATATGTAAAACTCATAAAATTTCATGCATAATATACTCGATCTGTATAATATATTGGATTAGTATAATATACTGTACGAGTATAATATACTAGATCAATATACTATACTGATCTAGTATATTATGTATAATATGCTGCTATATTCTATGTGATGAGTTCCAGTATATTTAACTGAGTATTAGATAGAAACGTTGATAGATATATGGATTTCGGAAGTGTAACTTTTTGCACATTCCAAGAAAAGTAGGTGGTAAAAGACAACAAGTAGGTGATAAATGCAAATAGAAATATAATTTCAGATTAATAAGTCAACAGTTTTTATATAGTAAAAAAATAACTTCACTCTAAAAAGCGTACGCTGTCTCTCTTTTCCAAATGATGCGCCATTCCCTAAAGCGTACGTTTATACCACGTGTGCCCCACCTATTTACGTCCAATTTCAAAATACACAACCGTTAGGGTTTAATCGGATATTCTCGAACTTTAATTTTTTAAATGTCAAGTTTAATTTTAAGTAAAAAGTGTTGAAGTTTTATGGGTAGAAAGCACTCTCTCAAGCGTGAAAAACCTATTCATCCAATCTCAGTATCATCACAATTTTCTGATTTTGTTATGGATGTTGAAAATTATTCTTTTACAATGGTAGAGTCTTATATGAAAGATGCTCCAAGTGTGCTTGCAGTTGAAGAATCATCTTCAGCAAGTGGAACAAAAGCTGTTAGTTTGGGACAGACGCATTTACAAAGGGCTAAGGCATGAAATACCTCCGGATTAGCTTCGAATGCCTCTGGATCAGCTAGTCTTAGAATAACACATTCTCAAAGTGCTAAGGAATGCGAAATTAGTGGTTCTCAAAATAATATAAAGCCTACAAAAAAGGAAGGTTTCTGAATCAACTATTCATCAGAGAAGACATTCCAAATCCTATTCGAAGGTAAATTATATTATACTTTATTTATTAATAGATAGTTTGTATAATGTATACCCATGTGATATACTTATATATGTGTGTGTATTATATTGCAACTTAGTGCAAGTGATAGACCGAAACTTGGCAGTGACTTCAATTCTGAGATTGTTAGCAATTTGAAAATAAAATTATCAACAACATAACTTGAACTTTTTAAGTCAACTTGTTTTGGCTATTTGATGGATTTGCCTAGTATAAAATTGCAAACACAGTTGATATACTATTTATTAACCAAGGAGGTTAAAAAAGGGAATGGGAATGAAATGGTGTTTATTATCAATGGGGTTATGCTACATTTTGGTTTGGCTGAGTTTGCTTGTGTGAGTGAATTAAAATATAGCGCAGATGTACAACTTTCAAGTGAAGCTACGCAAAAGAATAATCGTTCAATTGGAAAGTAGTTTGTGGATTACCCTTCTATTTCTAAAAAAACACCTTGTGCATTGTTTTCTTACAAAAACATTTGACTCTGATGAAGATGCTATTAAGATGGCAGTGCTATTTGTTATAAATTCCCTCCTCTTTTCTACTAAGAACACAAAACTGGTTGATAGGAAGTACTTGGACTTGGTTAATGTCACGACCCAATTCTCCCTCCGTAAGATGTCGTGGAGGCACCTAGTCTCTACGACTAGATAAGCCTAACAAAGATGCGAAAATAACAAAAATGGAAATAAAACTCAACAACTAACTGTAACAGATAACTAAATAGCTGATAACGATGCCTCTTGGCATTTATAACAACCAACACTCTAATAATACACAGTATTCCCAAAACCCGGAACATCATAAGTCACAAGCTACAGGAGGAAAACTAGTATCTCTATACACCAGAGTTTAACAAAAGAAGTACGAAAGGTAAATGACATATGAGAGAATAGAGGGGGACTCCGAGGTCTGCAGACGCAACAGATGTACCTTGAAGTCTCCGTACAACAGCAAGCACTCTCAGCTAGTGGCGGGGCTGATAAGAAGCACCTGGATCTGCACACAAAAATATATGTAGAAGAGTAGCATGAGTACACCACAACGGTACCCAGTAAGTGCCAAGCCTAACCTCGGTAGAGTAGTGACGAGGTCAGGTTAGGCCCACTGGTATATAATAAGTAAAGCAGGAAAATATAACAGTATAATAAGAGACTGGAATTTAACAAAAAGAAAATACAGCGATATAACAATGCAACACACATGGATAAACAGTAGGGGATCTCCCGAGATACCGTCTCGTAGTCCCAAAATAAATATGCAGGGAGAACTCCCGAGGTACCGCCTCGTAGTCTCAAAAGTAAATATACAGGGAGAACTCCCGAGGAACCTCCTCGTAGCCTCAAAAGTAAATTTGCAGGGAGAACTCCCGAGGAACCGCCTCGTAGTCACAAAAGTAAATATGCAGGGAGAACTCCCGAGGAACCGCCTCGTAGTCTCAAAAGTAAATATGCGGGTCGAACTCCTGAGGAACCGCCTCGTAGTCTCAAAAGTAAACACACAGCTCAACCGATAAATACCATAGTTAACATCAAGAATTCTACAGTTAAGATTGATAAAGAACAAGGAAAAACAAGAAATCAACTAGGCATGCTTCACAGAGTTCAAATAAGTAGTTAGAGCTCGTAGACATTCGATATTAGGCTAATCAGGATAACTACGCATGTTGGAATAGCTCAATTAAGAATGAAAACAGACTAATACTCATTTAAATGGTATAACTCAAATTAAAGGAAAAACATGTTACTACTTAGTAAAATAAATCGGCGTTTTCAACAAATAGCCCGTGTACGTACTCGTCACCTCACGTACACGACGCTCACATATCACGACAGTACCAAATCCTAAGGTGATTTTCCCCACACAAGGTTAGGCAAGCCACTTACCTTGAACCAAACTCAATCAATCGGTGACAATGCCTTTTTCATGAATATCCGACTCCGAATGGCCCAAATCTAGCCAAAATCAATTACATAACATAAATATAACTATAAGGAACTAATCTAGCTAATGAAATCAAATCTAAAGCAAGAAATTGGAAAATCGCCCTAAAAAGCCTCCCTGGGCCCACGTCTCAGAATCGGGTAAAAGTCACAAAATATGAATACCCATTCACTCACGAGTTCATTCATACCAAAATTACTAAATCCGATACCAAAATCTCGATCAAAATCCCAAAATTCGGCCTAAGAACTTTTCTCAACTTTTCCCCAATTTTCAACCCCAAATCCGAAATTAAATGGAGAAAACAACTATAGATTAAGGAATACAACCAAAAACGAGTTAGGAATCATTACCCCAAAGCTTCCTCTGAAAATCCCTCGAAAAATTGCCAAATTCCGAGATCTCAAGTCCAAAAATGAAGAATGAAATCAAACCCTCGCACTTAGCCCTTTTTCTGCCAGTGAAACCGCTTCTGCGAGCCTTCAACCGCATCTGCAGAAATTCCATCGCAGGTGCGGTTTTCACTTAAAACCCATCGCCCGCTCCTGCTATCAAAAGGTCGCACCTGCGTGTGCGCACCTGCAGACCTATGTCCGCTTCTATAGTCCTCCACCGCTCCTGCGATCTCTCCAGTGCATCTGCGGGCATCGCAGATGCTGAACTCACCTCGCACCTGCGGCCCCTGACCACTCCCTATAAATTTGCTTCTGTGCTTAATCATCCTCACGTGCGCCCCCCGCACCTGCGGTCTCCCCACCGCAGGTGCAAAAACATAAGATATCTGAAGGCTTCAGCAATATCCTAAGTCCAATATTGTTTCCGTTAAGCATCCGAAGCACACCCGAGGCCCCCCGGGACCCCAACCAAACATACCAACCAATCCTAAAATATCATACGAACTTAGTCGAGCCATCAAACCACATCAAACAATGCTAAAATCACAAATCATTGTCCGATTCAAACTTAAAGAACTTGAAACTTCCAAATTCGACAACCGATACCGAAACCAACCAAACTACGTCCGAATGACCCCAAATTTGCACACAAGTCATATTCAACCCTACGGACCTATTCCAACTTCTGGAATCAAAATTCGACCCTGATATAAAAATTCCACTACCGGTCAAAATTTTTAAAACTTCAACTTTCGCCATTTCAAGCTTAAATGAGTTAGAGGCATCCAAAACACAATCCGGACTGATCCCTAAGTCCAAAATCACCTAACGTTGCTAACAGAAACGACAAAATTCCATTCCAGAGTCGTCTTCACACAGTTCCGACTACGGTCCATAACCTAAGGCTTAAACCTCTGTTTAGGGACTAAGTGTCTCAAAACACTCAAAAAAGCAAAACGAAACCTCCCGGCAAGTCACAATAGCAAAAATAGGTATGGGGGAAGCAATTAATAGGGGATCAGGCCTATAACTCTCAAAACGACCGACCGGGTCGTCACATCCTCCCTCTCTTAAAACAATCGTTCATCCTCAAACGAGTATAGAGACATACCTGAAGCTGTGAAAAGATGAGGATAACGGCTGCGCATATCCTGCCCGGTCTCCCAAGTCGCCTCCTCGACGGGCTGACCCCTCCACTGAACCTTTACTGAAGCAATGTTCTTTGACCTTAGCTTTCTGACCTGCCTATCCAAAATAGTCACTGCTCCTCAACATAAGATTAGATCCATGTCCAACTGGACTGAGCTGAAATCCAATACATGAGTCGGATCACCGTGATACTTCCGGAGCATAGAAACATGGAATACCGGATGAACCCCTGCAAGATTGGGAGGCAAGGCAAGTTTATAAGCAACCTCCCCAACTCGCCGCAACACCTCAAATGGGACGATAAACCTTGGGCTCAGCTTGCCTTTTTTCCCGAACCTCATAACGCCCTTCATAGGCGAAACCCGGAGCAAGACCCGCTCTCCAACCATGAATGCAACATCGCAAACCTTCTGATCCGTATAACTCTTCTATCTGGACTGGGCCGTGCGAAGTTGATCCTGAATCATCTTCACCTTATCCAGGGCATCCTGAACCAAGTCTGTACCCAATAATATGGCCTCGCTCAGCTCGAACCAACCCACTAGGGACCGACACCGCCTACCATACTGAGCCTCATTCGGTTCCATCTAAATGCTCGACTCATAGTTGTTGTTGTAGGCAAATTCTGCAAGTGGTAAGAACTGGTCCCATGACCCTCCAAATTCTATCACACACGCACGAGGCATATCCTCTAATATCTGAATAGTGCGCTCGGACTGTCCATCCGTCTAAGGGTGAAATGCTGTTCTCAGCTCCACTCTAGTACCCAACTCATGCTATACGACTCTCCAGAACCGTGATGTAAACTGCGTAACCCGGTTAGAGATAATAGATATCGGTACGCCATGAAGCCTGACAATCTCACGGATATAAATTCAAGCCAACTACTCGGAAGAATATGTAGTCATCACAGGAATGAAATGAACTGACTTGATCAGCCTATCCACAATTACCCAAACCGCATCAAACCTCCGATGCGTCCTTGGGAGTCCAACAACGAAATTCATAGTGATCTGCTCCTATTTCCACTTCGGAATCTCTAACTTCTGAAGTAATCCACTCAGTCGTTGATGCTCATACTTCACCTGTTGGGAATTTAGGCACCGAGCCACATACTCTACTATGTTCTTCTTCATTCTCCTCCACCAGTAATGCTGCCTCAAGTCCTGATAGATCTTCGCGGAACCTAGATGAATGGAGTACCGCGAGCTGTGAGCCTCCTGGAGAATCAACTACCGCAACTCATCTACATTAGGCATACATAGCCTGCCCTACATCCTCAATGCACCATCATCTCTAATAGTGACCTCCTTAGCATCACCGTGCTGAACCGTGTCCTTAAGGACAAACAGATGGGGGTCATTATACTGACGATCCCTGATACGATCAGAAAGAGAAGACCGAGAGACCACACAAGCCAATACTCGACTCGGCTAAGAAATATCCAATCCTACAAACTGACTGGCTAAGGCCTGAACATCCAATGCCAATGGACTCTCTGCTGCTGGTAGATATGCTAAACTCCCCAAACTCTCTTCTCGATGACTCAAAGCATCGGCCACCACATTGGCCTTCCCCAGATGGTACAAAATGGTGATATAATAACCCTTAAGCAGCTCTAACCACCTCCTCTGACGCAAATTAAGATCCTTCTGGTTGAACAGATGCTGCAAACTCCGGTGATCGGTGTAAATCTCACAAGGGACACCGTACAAATAGTGCCGCCAAATCTTCAAGGCATGAACAATAGCTGCTAACTCAAGGTCATGGACATGATAGTTCTTTTCATGTACCTTCAGTTGTCTGGATGCATAGGCAATTACCCTACCGTCCTGCATCAACACCGCACCGAGACCAATCCGTAATGCATCATAATATACAATATAAGACCCCGAACCTGTAGGCTATACCCATACTGGGGCTGTAGTCAAAGTTGTCTTGAGCTTCTAAAAGCTCTCCTCACACTCTTCTGTCCACCTAAACAGAGCACCCTTCTGGTTCAGCCTGGTCATAGGTGCTGCAGTAAATGAGAATCCATCTACAAAACGACGGTAATACCCCGCCAAACCAAAAAAAACTCTGGATCTCCGTAGCTGATGACGGTCTAGGCCAACTCTGCACTGCTTCTATCTTCTTCGGATCCACCTAGATCTCATCACTCGATACTACATGACCCAAGAATGCCACTGAGTCTAGCCAAAACTCACACTTTGAAAATTGTGCATATAACTTCTTTTCTCTCAAGGTCTGAAGCACAGTTATTAGGTGCTGCTCATGATCCTCTCGAGTCTGGGAGTACACCAGAATGTCGTCAATAAACACAACGATGAATGAGTCAAGATAGGGCTGGAACACACTGTGCATCAAGTGCATAAAAGCTGTTGGGGCATTGGTCAGCCCAAATGACATCACAAGAAACTCGTAGTGACCATACCGAGTTCTGAAAGCAGTCTTCGGGATATCTGGATCCCGAATCTTCAACTGATGATAGCCGAAATATAAATCAATCTTGGAAAATACACTGGCACCCTGTAGCTGATCAAATAAATCATCAATACGAGGTAATGGATACCTATTCTTCATTGTAACTTTGTTCAACTGGCGATAATCAATACACATCCGCATAAAACTATCCTTCTTCTTCTCAAATAAGTCAGGAGCACCCCGAGGTGACACACTAGGCCGAATGAAGCCTTTATCAAGCAATTCTTGTAACTGTTCCTTCAACTCCTTCAACTCAGGAGGAGCTATACGATAAAGAGGAATAGAGATAGGCTGAGTGCCCATCAACAAATCAATGCCAAAATCAATATCTCTATCAGGCGGCATGCCCGGAAGATCAGCTGGAAATGCATCTGGAAAGTCCCTCACTACTAGGACTGACTCAACTGTAGGGGTATCAATACTGACATCTCTCACATAAGCTAGATACGCGTCACACCCCTTCTCAACCATTCGTTGAGCTTTAAGAAATGAAATAACTCTGCTAGGAGTATACTCTAAGGTACCTCTCCACTCAAATCGCGGTAAACCTAGCATAGCCAGCATCGCGATCTTAGCGTGATAATCAAGAATAGCATAATGGGGCGACAACCAGTCAATGCCCAAGATAACATCAAAGTTTACCATGTTGAGTAATAATAAATCAGCTCTGGTCTCAAAATCACTAAGAGCAATCAAACACGACCGACACACGTGGTCCACAACAAGAGAATCTCCCACAGGAGTAGACACATAAATAGGAAAACTCAAAGAATCCCGAGATACGCCCAAATACAGGGCAACATAAGGGGCACATAGGAAAATATAGAGCCTGAGTCAAATAATACTGACACATCTCTATGACAGACTGGGACAATACATGTAATGACAGAGTCAGAAGCAACTCCTCTGTACGAGCTGGAAGAGCATAATATCTGGCCTGGCCTCCCCCTCTAGGGCAACCTCGACCTCTTTGACCTCCACCTCGAGCTGGCTGAGGAGGTGGGGTGGTAGCTAGTGCTGGAATCATAGCCTGAGGACCTGGGGAAGCATGTGGTGGCTGAGAAGTCTGTGGAGGTGCACCCCTCCTAAATCTGGAGCAATCCCTCACTATATGGCGAGTGTCGCCACACTCAAAACAAGCTCTCGGAGAGCGTGACTGCTGTTACTGGCTCGGGCTAGGTCTGCTGGACTGGCCGCTAAAAGTACCCCATGCAGGAGGCACACTAGACACTGGCAGTGCATAATAAGGCTCCTAGGGCCTAGAAGGGACCGGAATACCACTGGCGGCTAGAAGGGCTAAATGAACGGGGCGACTCTCATAACCCCTACCATGACAAGATGCTGGGGAACGAGCACCAGAATAAGAACCAGTCTCTCGAGACCTCTTGGCCTCTCTCTCCTCTCTATCCCGGGAAAGCATGCCCTCCAATCTCCTGGCAATACTCACAACCTTCTGATTAGAAATATCCATCTCCAACTCCCTGGCCATACTAATCCGGATACTGGGGTGGAGTCCCTCAATAAACCGTCGAACCCTCTCTCAAACTGTGGCAACCAAGGATGATGCATGTCGGGCCAAATCACTAAAGCGAACTGCATACTCTAATACAGTTATATCACCCTGGCGCAACTGCTTAAACTCCACGTGCCATGCGTCCTTGAGGCTTTGAGGGACATACTCTCTCAAAAACATTTCCGAGAACTGAGTCCTTGTGAGTGAGGATGCCTCGTCTGGACTACTCAACTCATAAGCATGCCACCACTGTTAGGCTGCTCCTCTAAGCTAGAAAGTGGTAAAAGAAATCCCATTAGTTTTCGCTACGCCCATAGTACGGAGAATACGATGACACTCTTCCAGAAAACCCTGAGCATCATCTGTATCCGATCTGTTGAAGGTAGGTGGGTGGTAATTCTTGTACTTCTCAAGTCTGAGCTGAACCCGAGCTACCGACTGCATCGATATAATCTCTGGAACCTAGTCGGCCTGAACCCGCTGCTTCTGAGTATCGGCGACGGAATTCTGTGTTCCTCCCCCGGCCTGAGATGTGGCAGGAGCAAGTGGAATCAATCCAGCCTGAGCTAAGGTACTGAACATGCTCATAAACTGGGCTAGGGTCTCATGGAGAGTTGGTGCAGCAATAGGTGCCTTAGGTGTCTGCCCTCCAGCTGGAGCTACTGGGGGCTCCTCTATGGCAGCTCATGCGGGTGCCTTGGCTGCACCGCGTGGACGTCCTCGACCTTTACCCGGCCGGCCCCTCGCTATTCTAACAGGGAGCGCGGGTGCCTAGTTATCAGATCCGCCTGTACGTGTCCTCACCATCTGTGAGAGAATAGAATACAAGAGTTTAGAATTTTTTTTATGTCAACAAATTTTGCACGACAAGGAATCAAAGAAGTATAATTTTTCCTAACAGTTCCATAGCCTCCTGAAGATAAGTACATACGTCTCCGTACCGATCCGCGAGACTCTAATAAACTGGCTTGTGACTCACGATACCTATGAACCTAGAGCTCTGATACCAACTTATCACGACCCAATTCTCCCTCTGTAAGATGTCGTGATGGCACCTAGTCTCTACGAGTAGGTAAGCCTAATAAAGATGTGTAAATAACAAAAATGGAAACAAAACTCAACAACTAACTATAACAGATAACTAAATAGCTGATAACGATGCCGCTTGGTATTTACAGAAACCAACACTCTAATAATACACAGTATTCCCAAAACCCGGAACATCATAAGTCATAAGCTATAGGAGGAAAACTAGTATCTCTATACACCAGAGTCTAACAAAAGAAGTACGGAAGGTAAATGACATAGGAGAGAATAGAGGGGGACTCCGAGGTCTGCGGACGCGGCAGATATACCTTGAAGTCTCCGTACAACAGCAAGCACTCTCAGCTAGTAGCGGGGCTGATAAGAAGCACCTGGATCTGCACATAAAAATATGTGCAGAAGAGTAGCATGGGTGCACCACAACGGTACCCAGTAAGTGCCAAGCCTAACCTCGGTAGAGTAGTGACGAGGTCAGGTCAGGCCCACTGGTATATAATAAGTAAAGCAGGAAAATATAACAGTATAATTAGAGACTGGAATTTAACAAAAAGCACAGCGATATAACAATGCAACACATAGGGATAAACAACAGGGGATATCCCGAGATACCGTTTCGTAGTCCCAAAATAAATATGCAGGGAGAACTCCCGAGGTACCGCCTCGTAGTCTCAAAAGTAAATATACAGGGAGAACTACCGAGGAACCTCCTCGTAGTCTAAGCCTCAAAAGTAAATGTGCAGGGAGAACTCCTGAGAAACCGCCTCGTAGTCTCAAAATTAAATATATAGGGGGAACTACCGAGGAACCTCCTCGTAGTCTAAAAAGTAAATATGCAGAGAGAACTTAGTCGAGCCCTCAAACCACATCAAACAATGCTAAAATCACAAATCATCATCCGATTCAAACTTAAAAAACTTGAAACTTCCAAATTCGACAACAGATGCCGAAACCAACCAAACCACGTCCGATTGACCCCAAATTTTGCACACAAGTCGTATTCAATCCTACAGACCTATTTCAACTTTCGGAATCAGAATTCGACCCCGAAATCAAAAATACCACTATCGGTCAAAATCTCCAAAACTTCGACTTTTGCCATTTCAAGCCTAAATGATCTACAGACCTCCAAAACACAATCCGGACAGGCCCCTAAGTCCAAAATCACCTAACGGAGCTAACAAAACCGACAAAACTCCATTTCAGAGTTGTATCCACATAGTTCCAACTACAGTCCAAAACCTAAGGCTTAAACCTCCGTTTAGTGAATAAGTGTCCCAAAATACTCCAAAAACCAAAACGAAACCTCCCGGCAAGTCACAATAGTAGAAATAGGGGGAAGCAATTAATAGGGGATCGAGGCTATAACTCTCAAAATGACTGGCCGGGTTATCACAGTTAATGAGGGTGATTAGAATAGTTATCCATGGGGAATAGATGTATATGAGGAAACCATGAGAACAATATCATGTATTTTGGATAATCAGCGACAATATTATTGGATTTCGAGATTTTCTTATGCTATTCAGATATGGTTCTATGAATATTGTGGATATTTGCATAATTTTGTCGCTGTTCGATGTCAAAATACATCTCCATGAATTCTTAGATGGAAGGTTACACGACAGCTAAAGTTTGAGGAGTTAAATGACAAACTACCTTCTGAGAAGGTAAATTAATTTCTTTTTGTTTTGTTATGTATTAACAGTTACTTTTGCTATATATAATTTTGTTAATAATATTTACTAAAATGTATGTTTATGTAGTTGAATTTAAGGAATATGTCTCTTGAGAATGAAATAGTGGATAATGTTGATCAGAAACACCTTAGTTCATATGATGGTTTTGTTGATCATCCACCTGAGACTTCAAAAAGGCAGTGCAAAATGCTGAATAAAATGAATGCGAAAAGGCATCGGAAAACTTCTAATGTTTTGGAGAAGAAGGGAAAAAATGGTAATAATTTGAAGAAGCAGGGGAAAGCTGCTAATGATCTTGTCTATCATAGACGTGAAACATCAAGAATGCAAAGTATGAGTGCTAATGATTTGGAGAAGCAGATAATGGAGAATGTCTTTATCAATGCTACAACTAAAAAAATAAAAAAATATTTTAAAGTTATGGCAGCAAATAATGACCTTGTCGATCCTACACCTGGAAAATCAAAAATGAAAAATAAAGCTACAAATAATTTGGAGAAGAAGGTTATGGAGAATATTCATGACAAACATCAAAGTATAGGTAAAGCCTCTGTCGACCCACCACCTAAAGATAGTGAGTGGTATGTCCAGTTTAAGATTTTGCAAGATGGCCAAGTGAAATTGAAGAAAGAAGTATCATTATTAAAAATAGAATACAAGGATGAACTAGTGGTTTTAAAAAATTATCTTGCTGAGAAATTTGTTGAGGTGTTCAATGCAATTGATTCAATGAAGAAGAGCACGTTAGAGGTATACTAGTACTTATTGTCTATATTGTTTTCTGTTTTTTGGTAGTTTTAAAGCTATTATCATTTTATTTAAACTTTTTGATGTAGCATCAACACAACAGAGATGTGAAAAAAGATGTAGAAGGTGATGGTTATAGGAACCGGGATGCAGTCAATGAAAACAAAGAAGGTATACTAGTATACTGTATATTATACTGGAAGTGTGATGTCCAAAGGAATGTTGTCCAGTTTTATATACTGGATCAGTATAATTGAGACGATGAGTATAAAATATACTGTTTTTAATTCTTCAATTTCTGGCTCTACAAAGGATTTACATGATATCAAAGAACAATGTCAATAATGAACATGGGAAATTAGAAGATTTTAATTTAGAAGCGATAAAGAAAGGGACTTCTTGTATTGAAATGTAAAGTTGTATATTCAATTTTTTTATTTATATTCTCTAACATATTAATGCATATTTTATGTAGCATCTGGTTTTGTTGATGTTGGAATTCCGGATGAATTCAGAGGCTCATAAATTAACAACTGAGCTTTGTAAACAAACAACAAATGAAGATAGTCTGTCTGGTAAGATGACTAAATAGTCATGCAATGAAGATGTTTAAGCTGTAGAGGTTTATAAAAAATCATCAACCAAGATGATTCCAGATCATGAAATTGAGATGACTGACTCTCAGATTGATTGTCAGATTCATAAAGTAACTTTCAAGTTTGTTAATGAGTGTCACGACCCCAAATCCACTAGTCGTGATGGCACCTAACCCAACTCTCTAGGTAAGCCAACTAGTAACTATCCAATTCTAATGATATTAACAAGACAAATAAACGATAATAATTTACTCAATTTTATACATTTCCCAAGGATTGGTAGTACAAATCATGAGCTTCTAAGAATAGAGTTTACAAAGCTGAAATGAAATAAATACATAGTCTGTTTGAAAATTACATAACTAGGGTTTTATAGATCTAAGGCTATCACGAACAAGAGGCAGCTACAACCGGGACGCAAGTACATCTTCAATCCAGCTCCCATCGAACACAGCAACATCAACAACCAACATCTGCACGCAAGGTGCAGAAGTGTAGTATGAGTACAACCGATCCCATGTACTCAATAAGTAACAAGCCTAACCTTAGGTTGAAAGTAGTGACGAGCTAACACAAGGTCGGGTACAATACCAATATTCCACAACAGTTCATAACAGCATAAGACAGGTAATAAAAGAGGTATCTCAATGAAACTCAAATCTTTTACCGAATATGCCAAAATACGAGTAAGTTTGAAAACTGCGATTCTTCCCAAAAAATCCTTTCAACAATAAGTAAGATGTTTCATTTTCAGATAACATGAGGAAAGTACATCTTTACGCCTCCATGTCAAGATACAGGTAAAATCATAAATGTCCCAAAACTGGGTAGCAAAAGGAAATGCATCTCTATGCATGTATCTCAAGTACGCATATCAAATGCAATGTATCTCGATGATGAGCTCGTATACTCATACTCTCATAGTACTCAATCTCACTGTTTCGCATCCTCTCTCACTATGCTCAATGCTCAGCACACTCAATCACTCAGCGTTGTACAATACCCACTGCGGCGTGTAGCCCGATCCACATATTTATAGTCGACTGCGCTCACTAGGGGTGTGCAGACTCCGGAGGGGATCCTACAACCCAAGCGCTATAATCCGCACGGATAACTCACGTGCTGCATGGACAACTCACGTGACATAATATCAATATCTAGATCCGCATGGACAACTCACGTGATGCACGGACAACTCACGTGCTGTAGTATCAATATATGGATCTGCACGGACAACTCACTTGCTGCACAGACAACTCACGTACTATAGTATCAATATTTAGATCCGCACGGACAACTCACGTGCTGCACGGACAACTCACATGCTATAGTATCAATATCCTCACAAACAGGCCCCCGACCTTACTCAGCCATCAATCTCTCCAGTCTCACTCACGGGCTTACAATGTCATGAAACTAGCCCGATAACAATGATATGATGTATCCATAAATAACAACTGAGATTGAGATATGATATGAATGCATGAATATGACTGAGTATGAAATATCAATGAAATCAGTGAAATGACAGCAAGAAATGACCACTATGGGTCCTAGCAGTATCGTCATAAAGCCTATCATGATATCTATCATGATTGGCAGCTCAATTATTTTATCGCATGGTGAAAACACGGATATTAACAAAATAGGACTACTATATAGTGCCATGGAAACCACGGAGTTACAATTCATAGGGTGTATGCCCACACGCCCGTCACCTAGCATGTGCGTCACCTCAATGCCAATCACATAACACGTATTACGGGGTTTCATATCCTCAGCACTAAGTTTAGAAGAGTTACTTACCTCGAACGAGCCAATACCAAATGCTGAGCAAGCCAAGCGATGCTCCAAAGATGCCATCACACGCGTAGTGACCTCTGAACGACTCAAAACTAGCCAAAAGCAACTCAAATACATCAAATACAACCCATGGAAACAATTCCAAATGATAAAGATCGATTACTCAATCAAATCCCAAAACCGGCCAAACATACACCTGGGCCTACGCCTCAGAACCCGATAAAACTCATACAATCTGACAACCATTCAATTACGAGTCCAACCATACTAGTTTCACTTAATTCCGACTCCAAATCGATGTTCAAAACTCAAAAATTCATATTATGACACTTTAGGCCAAAACCCCCCAATTTCCTCTTTAGAATTCATCAACCAAAAGCTAAAATCGAAGATAGATTCATGGAATATAACCAAAACCGAGTAGAGAACACTTACCCCAATTCATATGGTGAAAATTACTTCAAGAATTGCCTCAATCCGAGCTCCATAGCTCTAAAAATGTAAAAATGGTCGAAATTCTCGGAATAGAGTACTTTAAAATCTGCCCAGGCCTCCACTTTCCCGAATGCGGGAAATCCATCGCGTCGGTGATGAATAAAACTCACACTGCCAAAAAAGACTCTATGTGTTCGCGATACACCCCACGTGAACGCGATGAACACTTCTGCCAAAGCTTCACGAACACGACTAACCTTACGTGATCGCATAGAAGAACACTCAATTTCCCAGCTGCCAACCTCAACACTACGCGAACGCGATCCTCCATACGCGAACGCGAAGAGGACTTGCCCCAACTCTATGCGAATGCGGGACATTCTTCACAATCACGAAGAACAATTTGCTGCTGCCATAAAAATACACTACGCGTTTGCAACACTTGCCATGTGAATGCGATGAAGGACTGAGACACCAGAAACCAGCAGGACATAGCAGTGTAAACATGAAGGAAAATGATCCGAAATCAATTCGAAATACGCCTGAGCTCCTCGGGACCATGTCCAAACATACCAATAAGTACCCTAACATAACACGGACCTACTCGAGTTTTCAAAACACACATAACAACATCGAAACAACGAATCACACCTCAATTCGAAATCAATGAACTTTGAAACTTCAAGCTTCCACAACCGATGCCGAAACTTATCAAATCACGTTCGATTGACCTCAAATTTTGCACACAAGTCACATTTGACATTACAGACTTGTTCCAACTTCCGGAATCAGAATCCGATCCCGATATCAAAAAGTCCACCCCCGGTCAAACTTTCCAAAATTCTAACTTTTTGCCATTTCAAGCCTAATTCTACTACGGACCTCCAAATCAAAATTCGGACGCGTTCCTGTCACGACCCAATTTCTTCCTCCGTGAACCGTCGTGACGGCACCTAGTCTTTACGACTAGGTAAGCCTAACACTTTTGCGAAAGTGAAACTAAAGCATGAACATTAACTACTAACAGTAACAAATATCTAATAAGCAATTGAATGCCACACGGCATATACAATTATCACCTCTGAAAATGTACAAAACAATTTTCCCAAAACTCGGAATACCGTAAGTCACAAGGTACTAAGAAGTCTTAACCGTTCTATACATCATTTCGATAGAAAGAAGGCAAAATGAACATAGGGGGATAGAGGGGGACTCCGAGGATCTGCGGGCGCGAGTAGATGTACCTTGAAGTCTCCAATAAGAAGCAACGACTGCAACTAGTGATGATACTGATAAGATGAATCTGGATCTACATACGAAAAATATGTGCAGGAAAGGGCATGAGTACACCACAACGGTACCCAGTAAGTGCCAAGCCTAACCTCGGTCGAGTAGTGACGAGATCAGGTTAGGGCCCTACTGGTTTAAATATAATGAAATAAGACATAATGAAATATCGCAGTAAAATAAATACGAAATAAAATTAATGAAAGACAATAGCTCAGAACACAGTGATAACAACAGGGGATCTCCAGAGATACCGTCTCATAGTCCTAAACATAAATGTGCCAGGGGATCTCCCGGAGTACCTTTCCGTAGTCCAAAAATAAATATGCAAAACTGGGGGATCTCCCGGAATACCGTTCCATAGTCCCAAAGTAAATATGCAGTACAGAGGGATCTCCCGGAATACCGTTCCATAGTCCCAAAGTAAATATGCAGTACAGAGGGATCTCCCGGAATAGCGTTCCGTAGTCCCAAAGTAAATATACAGTGAAACCAACTGAAATAACAATTACAGCAAGAAATCCTACAGTTTAGACTAAGTTCAAGTCAAGGAAAGCCGGAAATTTCACTAAACATGCTGCACAGAGTTCAAATAGAAAGTTAAACTAGTAGGCATGCTATTCTAGTCTAAACAGGATAGTTACATATGCTAGTGTGTTTCAAATACGGAGAAAAAAAGTTATGACTTAGTGAAAAACGGAGTTTCACAACAAATAGCCCGTGTACGTACTCGTCACCTCGCGTACACGGTGCTCACATATCAAACAATACCAAATCCTAAGGGGAGTTTCCCCCACACAAGGTTAGGCAAGCCACTTATCTCGAACTAAGCTCAAATCAAATCCGAAATCACGCTCTTTCCACGAGTATCCAACTCTAAGTGGCCCAAATCTAATCAAATCAATTACATAACGTAAATACTAGCTAATGAAATCAAAGCTAAGGCAAGAAAATAGAAAAACACCCAAAATGCCTCCCCGGGACCACGTCTAGGAATCGAGTAAAAGTCACAAATTATGAACACCCATTCACTTACGAGCCTAACCATACCAAATGCACTCAAATCCGATACCAAAATCTCGATCAAAAACCCAAAATTTGGCCTAACAACTTTTCTCAAATGTCCCCCTATTTCCACCCCAAATCCGAAATTAAATGATGAAATCAAGCATAGATTAGTGGGATTTAATAATAAAGGAGTTAGGAAACATTACCCAATAAATTCCTCCGAAACTCTCTCCAAATTTCGCCTTCTACCGAGCTCTCAATCAAATTTTGTGATATGAACTTAAACCGTCGTTTTTGAACTTTAACACTGCCCAGTGATTCCTTAATCACGATCGTGGAAATAGCGTCGCGATCGCGAAGCACAACGTTGCTTCCCCAGAAATTAACTCTACGCAATCGCGTAAAACACCATGCGAACGTGATGCTCTGGCTCCCATACTCACGCGATCGCGAACGTCCTCACGCGATCATGATGAGCAAAACGCACGGCCCAGCTTTGGTCCACTTAACCTCACATCACTATGGGTTCGCATGCCCATGTCTGCAAATGCGAAGAACAATTCCATCCTCTGCCCAGCTAAGCCTAGAACTCAGACACCAGAAACTTCAGCAACCTCCTAAGTCCAAAAATTGATCCGTTAGGCAGCCGAAACTCACCCGAGGCCCCCGGTACCTCAACCAAACATACCAACCAATCCTAAAACACCATACGAACTTAATCGAATCCTCAAACCACATCAAACAATGCTAAAATCACAAATCACCCTCTGATTCAAACTTAAAGAACTTGAAACTTCCAAATTCGACAACAGATGCTGAAACCAACCAAACCACGTCCGATTGACCCCAAAATTTGCACACAAGTCATATTCAACATTACAGACCTACTCTAACTTCTGGAATCGGAATCCGGCCCCGATATCAAAAATTCCACTACCGGCACAAAACTCCAAAAATTTGACCTTTGCCATTTCAAGCCCAAATGAGCTACGAACCTCCAAAACACAATCTGGACACACCCCTAAACCCAAAATCACCTAACAGAGCTAACGGAATGGACGAAATTCTATTCTAGAGTCGTCTTCACACAGTTCTGACTATGGTCCAAATCCTAAGGCTTAAACCTCCATTTAGGGATTAAGTGTCCCAAAACGCTCCGAAACCAAAAACAAAGCCTCCCGGAAAGTCACCTAAGCAACGAAAGGTACGGGAGAAACATTAAATAGGGGATCGGGGCTATAACTCTAAACACGACCGGCTTGGTCGTTACATCCTCCCCCTCTTAAAACAATCATTTGTCCTCAAATGAGTATAGAGACATACCTGAAGTGGTGAAAAGATGAGGATAACGGCTACGTATATCCTGCTTGGTCTCCTAAGTCGCCTCCTCGACCGATTGAGCCAGCCACTAAACCTTTACTAATGCAATGTTCTTTGACCTCAACTTCCAAACTTGCCTGTCCAAAATAGCCACTGGCTCCTCAACATAGGATAGATACTTGTCCAACTGGACTGAGCTGAAATCCAACACATAAGACGGATCGCCGTGACACCTCCGGAGCATTGAAATATGAAATACCGAATGAACTCCTGCTAGGAAGGGAGGGTAAGGCAAGCTCATAAGAAACCTCCCCAACTCGCCGCAACACCTCAAAGGGGCCAATAAACCTTGGACTCATCTTGCCCATCTTTTTGAACCTCATAACGCCCTTCATAAGCAAAACCCAAAGCAGGACCCACTCTTCAACCATGAATGCAACATCGCAAACCTTCCGGTCCGCATAGCTCTTCTGTCTGGACTGGGCTGTGTGAAGTCTGTCCTGAATCACCATCACCTTCTCCAAGGCATCCTGAACCAAGTCCGTACCCAATAATCTGGCCTCGCCTGGCTTGAACCAATCCACTGGGGACCGACACTGCCTACCATACAGAGCCTTATACAGTGCCATCTGAATGCTGGATTGATAACTGTTGTTGTAGGCAAACTCCGCAAGTGACAAGAACTGATCCCAAGAACCTCCAAACTCCATCACACACGCACAGAGCATATCCTCAAGAATCTGAATAATGCGCTCAGACTGCCCGTCCGTATGAGGGTAAAAAGCTGTGCTCAACTCCACCCGAATACCCAAATCCTGTTGTACGGCTCTCCAGAACCGCGATGTAAACTGCGTGCCCTGGTTAGAGATGATAGATACTAGTACGCCATGAAGTCTGACAATCTCACGAATGTAAATTCTAGCCAGCCGCTCGGAAGAATAGGTAGTCATCACAGGAATGAAATGAGCTGACTTGGTCAGCCTGTCCATAATCACCCAAACTGCATCAAACTTCCACTGAGTCCATGGGAGTCCAACAACGAAGTCCATAGTGATCTGCTCCCATTTCTACTCCGGAATCTATATCTTCTGAGGCAACCCACCTGGTCGCTGATGCTCATACTTCACCTGCTGGAAATTTAGACATCTTGCCACATACTCTACTATGTCCTTCTTCATCCTCCTCTACCAATAATGCTGCCTCAGGTCCTGATACATCTTCACGACACCCGGATGAATGGAGTACCGCGAGCTGTGAGCCTCCCAGAGAATAAACTCACGCAAACCGTCCACATTGGGCACACATAACCTGCCCTACATCCTCAATGCACTATCCTCCCCAATAGTGACCTCATTAGCATCACCGTGCTGGACCGTGTCTTTAAGGACAAGCAGATGGGGGTCATCATACTGACACTCCCTGATACGATCATAAAGAGAAGATCGAGAGACCACACAAACCAATACTCGATTCGGCTCAGAAATATCCAATCTCACAAACTGGCTGGCTAAGGCCTGAACATCCAATGCCATAGGCTTCTTCGCTGCTGGTAGATATGCTAAACTCCCCAAACTCTTTGCCCGACGACTAAAAGCATCGGCCACCATATTGGCCTTCCCGGGATGGTACAAAATGGTAATGTCATAATCCTTAAGCAGCTCTAACCACCTCTTCTGATGCAAATTAAGATCCTTTTGCTTGAAAAGATGGTGCAAACTCCGATGATCAATGTAGATCTCACAAGGAACGCCGTACAAATAGTGCCTCCAAATCTTCAAGGCATAACCAATAGCTGCTAGCTCAAGGTCGTGGACATGATAGTTCTTTTCATGCACCTTCAGCTTCCTGGACGCGTAGGCAATCATGCTACGGTCCTGCATCAACACCGTGCCAAGACCAACTCGTGGCGCATCACAATAAACTGTATAAGACTCCGAACTTGAAGGTAATACCAATACTGGGGCTGTAGTCAAAGCTGTCTTGAGCTTCTGAAAGCTCTCCTCACACTCCTCTGTCCACCTGAACGGAGCACCCTTATGGGTCAGTCCGGTCATAGATGCTGCAATAGAATAAAATCCTTCAACAAACCGATGGTAATACCCCGCCAAAACAAGGAAGCTCGGGATCTCTATCGCTGAGGGCGGTCTGGGCCAACTCTATACTGCTTCCACCTTCTTCGGATCCGCCTTGAATCCGTCACTCGACATAATATGACCCAAAAATGCCACGGAATCTAACCAGAACTCACCTTTTGAGAACTTTGCATACAACTTCTTTTCTCTCAAAGTCTGAAGCACTATCCTCAGGTGCTGCTCATGAACCTCCCGAGTCTGGGAATACACTAGAATGTCATGAATGAATACGATGGAAAAAGAATCAATATAGGGCCAGAACACACTGTGCATCAAGTGCATAAACGTTGCCGGGGCATTGGTTAGCCCAAATGACATCACAAGGAACTAGTAATGGCCATACCGAGTCCTAAAAGCAGTCTTCGGGATATCTGGCTCCCGAATCTTTAACTCATGATAGCCTGAATGTAAGTCAATCTTGGAGAATACTTTGGAACCCTGTAACTGATCATATAAGTCATTAATACGAGGCAATGGATACATGTTCTTCCTTGTAACCTTGTTCAGCTGGTGATAATCAATATACATACGCATAGAACCATCCTTTTTCTTCACAAACAAGACAGGAGCACCCTAAGGTGACATATTGGGCCAAATGAAGCCCTTATCAAACAACTCCTGCAACTGCTCCTTCAACTCAGGAGGAGCCATATGGTATGGAGGAAAAGAGATGAGCTGAGTGCCCGACAATAAATTAATGCCAAAATTAATATCTCTGTCGGGCGGCATCTCCGGAAGATCAGCCGGGAACACATCTGGATAGTCCCTCACTTCTGGAACTGACTCAACTGTAGGGGTATCAATACTGACATCTCTCACATAAGCTAGATAAGCGTCATACCCATTCTCAACCATTCGTTGAGCTTTAAGAAATAAAATAACTCGGCTGGGAGTATACTCTAAGGTACCTCTCCACTCTAATAGCGGTAAGCCTGGCATAGCTAGTGTCACGGTCTTAGCGTGACAATCAAGAATATCATAATGGGGCGACAACCAGTCCATGCCCAAGATAACATCAAAATCTACCATGCTGAGTAATAATAAGTCAGATCTGGCTGAGTAATAATAAGTCAGCTCTGGTCTCAAAACAACTAAGAGCAATCAAACATGACCGATACACGCGATCCACAACAAGAGAATCTCCCACAGGAGTAGACACATAAACATGGGAACTCAAAGAATCCCGAGATACGCCCAAATGGGGGGCAAAATAAGAGGACAAATATGAATACGTAGAGCCTGGGTCAAATAATACCGACGCAGCTCTATGACAGACTGGAACAATACCTGTAATGACAGAGTCGGAAGCAACTGCCTTTGTACTAGCCGGAAGAGCATAATACCTGGCCTGGCTTCCCCCTCTACGGCGACCTCAACTTCCCCGACCTCCATCTCGAGCTGGCTGAGAAGGTAGGGTGGTAGCTGGTGCTGGAATCATAGCTTGAGGACCCGGTGGAGCACGTGCTGGCTGAGAAGTCTGTGGCGGTGAGTCGAACCCTCTCTTGAACTGTGGCAACCAAGGCCGGTGCATGTCAGGCCAAATCATTGAAGCAGATTGCATACTATGACACAGTCATAGCACCCTGGCGCAGCTGCTCAAACTCCACGCACCATAAGTCCCTGAGGCTCTGAGGGACATACTCTCTCAAAACATGTCTGAGAACTGAGTCCATGCAAGTGAAGCTACCTCATCCGGACTACTCAACTCATAAGCACGCCACTAATGATAGGCTACTTCTCTAAGCTGGAAAGTGGTAAAGGAAACCCTACTCATCTCTGCTATGCCTATAGTACGGAGAATATGATGAAACTCTTCCAGAAAACCTTGAGCATCATCTGTAGGTAATCCGCTGAAGGTAGGTGGGTGGTACTTCTGGTACCTGTCAAGTCTGAGCTGCTCCACCTCAGAAGCGGCTATCCTAGTCTCATGCTGAACCGGGGCTACCGGTGGCATAGGAATGAACTCCGGGGCCTGATCAACCTGGACCCTCTGCTCAGGAGTGTGGGCTGTGGGAGTCTGTGCTCCTCACCCGACCTGAGATATGGCAGGAGCTAACAGAATCAATCCAGCCTGAGCTAAGGTGCTGAACATGCTCATGAACTGGACTAGAGTCTCCTGGAGGGTTGGTCAAGCAATAGGAACCTCCGGTGCCTGCCCTCCAACTGGAACTGCTGGGGGTTCCTCTAACGCAGCTCGCGCGGGTGCTCTGGCTGCACCGCGTGGCCGTACTCTACCTCGACCCCGGCCTCTAGCACCTCTAGCCGGGGGCGCATTTTCCTGGTCGTCATATCCTCCGGTACGGGTCCTCACCATATGTGAGAAAGAATATAATAGAGAATTTTTAGAATTTGATGCCAATAAATCGCACGACAAAGAATCAAAAGAACTATGTTTGTTCCTAACAGTTCCATAGCGTTCCGAAGATAAGTACAAATGTATCCGTACCGATCCACGAGACTCTAATAAACTGGCTTGTGACTCACGACTCCTATGAACTAAGAGCTCTGATGCCAACTTGTCACGACCCAATTTCTCCCTCCGTGAACCGTCGTGATGACACATAGTCTCTACGACTAGGTAAGCCTACTTATTGTGAAAATGAGATGAAAACACAAAGATAATAGCTAACAGATATAGTAAATAAGCAGAAACAATGCCACTTGGAATATACAATATTCACTTTTCCCAAAACCTGGAATACCGTAAGTCACAAGCTACTAAGAAGTCTTAACCGTTCTATACATCATTTATACAGAAAGAAGGCAAAATGAACGTAGGAGGATAGAGGGGGACACCGAGGATCTGCGGGCGAGGGCAGATATACCTTGAAGTCTCCAATAAGCAGCAGTGACTACAACTAGTGATGAGACTGGTAAGATGAACCTGGATATGCACACGAAAAAACATGTGTAGGAAAGGGCGAGAGTACACCACAACAGTACCCAGTAAGTTCCAAGCCTAACCTCGGCCGAGTAGTGACGAGATCAGGTCAGGGCCCTACTGGTATAAATATAATAAAATAAGACAGAATAAAATATCTCAGTAAAATAAATACGAAAAACTAACAGGAATAGAATCAATGAAAGGCAACAGCTTAGAACACAACGATAACAACAAGGGATCTCCCGAGATACCGTCTCATAGTCCCAAACATAAAGGTGTGGGAGATCTCTCGGAATACCGTTCCGTAGTCCCAAGGGGAGTTCTGATACGTAGGGGCTTTAACCTATTGATAATTCATTTGTGTTGAGGGTAATACTTAGTCCCAATAGATGCTTGATGGAATCACCTTAGGTCAGCTGAAATATCCTTTTCTTTCTCTTGCGGAGGTGGGAATTACCCTATTTGCTCGAGGACAAGCAAAAGCTTAAGTTTGGGGGAGTTGATAAATAGGGATTTTAACCTATTATTTACTCTCTTTTACTTGTGTTTAGGGCCAAAAATGTGTGAAAGTATTCCCGAAAACTAATGTAATATACTTTCTTGCAGGGATTGTTCAAAATGAGCCAAAGGAGTCATAATCAACTCATAAAGGAGTCAAAACTTGAACAAAAAACTAAGACTGGGCCAAACGATGTGAAATGCGGACCGCACAAATATTGTGTGGCCGCGAATGCTACAACGCGGTCGCGGGCACTATTTCGAGGTCTGCGAAAGGAAGATTCAGAGAGATGGTTTTTTGGGCAAAAACATGAACGCGGACCGCGTCAGAAAGGTGCGGCCGCGAAAGTACCCGCGCGGCCGCAAAAGTACCTGCATGGTCGCGATTGGCATTACGCGGATCGCGGTTGCTGAGGTTCAGAGAGCTTACATTTTAAGCAAAAACAAGAAGTGTGGTCCGCGTCAAGATTATGCGGCCGCGAAAGTCTCCTACGCGACCACGATGGAAATTACGCGATCCGCGAAACCATGCATAACCCAGATCCAGAAGTGAAGAATGCGGATCGCGATCAGAATTACATGGCCGCTAAAGAAAGAGTATGGCCGCGATTAGAATTACACGGCCTCTGAAGCAAGAGTGTGGCCGCAGTTGGAATTACGTGGCCTCATAATCTCCGTAGGGGTATTTGTTTTCGAATTTTGTTTTTGTCAATTTTAGAGGATGTTGTGTATTTGCTGAGCGCGTGAGACGGCTGGAACTTCCCTTTTGGGCAATTTTGTATTAGATTCACCTTATAACATTAGATTTTTATCTTTTAATCTAGTATTATGAATTTTATCTTCTTTTCATCTTTGATTTATGCTATTTATATGAGTAGCTAGACCCATAGCTAGTGTTGTGACCCAACCCTAGTATGGGTATTTAATGGGTACTGAATTTTAGGGCTTGAATGTTTATGGGTTAGTGATATTTAGCCTAGTTCTTGC
This sequence comes from Nicotiana otophora, assembly GCA_000715115.1. Taxonomy (NCBI): domain Eukaryota; kingdom Viridiplantae; phylum Streptophyta; class Magnoliopsida; order Solanales; family Solanaceae; genus Nicotiana; species Nicotiana otophora. The sequence goes on along the minus strand of AWOL01S0048539.1, from coordinate 41,382 downwards.
TAGAATTGTAGAATTAGTGGTTGCAAACACTGATTCATGCCTTTATGACTTAGTATCTTCTTGAGAAAGAGGGACTAAGTCTAGGAAAACTAGGCTAACAAGGAATTGGGGTGAACTCAGAAATTGATAGCCCCAATTAAAGGGTTAAACCTAGATATAGTAATACCCGACTTAAGCTAATATCACGTGACTTGCATGAATACCCATTTGGACTTGAGAAAGCCAAATTGGGCAAAATCACTCAAACTATCGAGAGGTATAGAGTGAGTATTTAGGTGTGATAGCTATATTACGACCCCAAATTAATCAAGCTTGACCTAGATTCTTGCTACAAGTTAGATATCCACCTAGGCGGAAGTCACTACCCTAGTACTTTTAAACATTTGAAAACCAACATCAAAAAATTATTGTACTTAGCTTTAATCATTACATACAATAGAATAGAATTAGAAGTAGAATCAAAACCAAAATGTGTGGAAGCGTAATTAGGAACAAAACACGCATCTAGACTTAGATATAAACCTAATTCCAAATCAATTAACTCCCTGTGGATTCGATCCCAACCTTGTTGGGTAAAACTACATCGACCATCCTCGCTACTCAATAGTAGTGCAGGCTTGGTCCTGATCAATTTTTGGCGCGTCCCAAAGAAGGGAGGCATGACTGTGATCACAAATGATAGAAATGAATTGATCCCCACAAGAACTGTCACCGGTTGGAGGGTATGCATGGATTATAGGAAGCTGGACAAAGTGACCTGGAAAGACCATTTTCCATTGCCATTTCTTGACCAAATATTGGATAGACTTGCTGGACGTGCTTATTATTGCTTTTTGGATGGGTATTCTGGATATAACCAGTTTCTCATTGCACCCGAAGACCAAGAGAAAACAACCTTCACTTGTCCGTATGGCATATTTGCGTTCTTAAGGATGCCGTTTGGTTTGTGTAATGCACCGGCTACTTTTCAGCGGTATGATAGCAATATTTACGGATATGGTGGAGGAATTCCTTGAGGTGTTCATGGATGATTTCAGTGTTGTGGGGGATTCCTTTGAAGAATGCTTGAATAATCTTGATAAAGTGTTGGCCCGATGTGAAGAGACCAACTTAGTGCTTAATTGGGAGAAGTGCCACTTTATGATCGAGGAGGGCATTGTCCTCGGCTATAATATTTCCAAGAACGGTATTGAAGTGGACAAAGCAAAAATTGAAGTGATATCAAAACTCCCTCCTCCGACTTCTTTCAAGGGAGTGAGGATCTTTCTTGGTCACGCAGGGTTTTACCGTAGGTTCATCAAGGATTTCTCAAAAGTGGTGAACCCTTTGTGTAAGTTGTTGGAAAAAGATGCCAAGTTTGTGTTCAATGATGATTACATGAAAGCTTTTGAGCTACTCAAGTATATGTTAACTACCACTCCCATCATTACCGCACCCAATTGGAGCTTACTATTTGAGCTCATGTGCGATGCTAGCGACGTTGCGGTAGGAGCGGTATTGGGGAAAAGAATCAACAAGATATTTCATCCGGTCTACTATGCAAGAAAAACAATGAACGACGCCCAAGTCAACTATACGGTGACCGAGAGATAGCTATTATCCATTGTCTTCGCCATGGAAAAGTTCCACCCACACCTCATGGATGCCAAAGTGATTGTGCACACCGATCACGCGACACTTCATTATTTGATGAGTAAAAAGGACTCTAAGGCTAGGTTGATGAGATGGGTTCTTCTTCTACAAGAGTTTTACCTTGAAATCATAGACCGAAAAGGGAGTGAGAATCAAATGGCAGACCACTTGTCCCGCTTGGAAGAGGAGGGGAGGCCCCATGATGGCCTCGAGATTAATAATTCATTTCCGGATGAACAACTCCTCTCTGTGTCTTTGACTGGGATACCTTGGTTCGCTGATGTGGCTAACTTTCTTGTGACCAGTATTATCTCGAATGAAATCTCTTCTAACCAAAGAAAGAATCTCAAACGGGACTGCTTGGATTATTATTGGGATGAGCCATATATTTTTAAAATTTGCAATGATGGTGTTATCCGAAAATGTGTTCCGGAAGAAGAGCAATTAAGTTTTCTTGAAGCATGTCATTCCTCGCCCTATGGTGGTCATCATGGGGGGGCAAGAACTTCTACAAAGGTCCTAAGCTGTGGATTCTATTGGCCTACCTTATACAAAGACGCTAGCGAGCTCGTTAGGCATTGTGATGCATGCCAAAGAGCTGGTGGAATTTCCAAGAAGAATGAAATGCCTCTCACCACCATCCTTGAGATTGATATTTTCGACGTGTAGGGCATCGACTCTATGGGACCATTTGTGAGTTCATATGGGAACACTTATATTCTTATTGTTGTGGATTATGTTTCCAAATAGGTTGAAGCTGTGGCTTTGCCCAACAATGAGGCACGGAGTGTGGTGGATTTATTAAAAAAAAAATCTTCACAAGGTTCGGCACCCCAAGGGCTATCATTAGTGATGGGGGTTCTCATTTTTGCAACAATGCCTTTGACACTTTACTTTCCAAGTATGGTATCAATCATAAGGTGTCAACCCCCTATCATCCCCAGGCAAGTGGACAGGTTGAAGTGTCCAACAGGGAGATCAAGAGCATTCTATCCAAGACTGTCAATGCAAACCGGACTGATTGGTCAAGGAAACTTGATGATGCTTTATTATAGAACAACCTACAAGACTCCAATTAGTATGTCTCCATACCAGTTGGTATTTGGGAAGGCATGTCATCTTCCGGTTGAATTAGAGCACAAGGCCATGTAGGCGCTGAAGAAATTGATCCTTGAATAGGATGTAGCTGCCAATCTCCGGGTAGAGCAACTAAATGAACTTGATGAGTTCCGGTTCCATGCTTATTCCAGCTCGTCCTTGTATAAGGACAAGATGAAGTACTTACATGATAAGTATATCCGGAACAAAGAATTCAAGGAAGGTGACTTGGTTCTTCTATTCAACTCTCAGTTACGGATGTTTCCGGGAAAGCTCAAGTCAAAGTGGAGTGGTCCTTTCAAAGTGGTACATGTGACTCCTTTCGGTGCTCTAGATTTGAAAAACAAGAATGGTGAGACCTTTAAAGTCCATGGGCACTGAGTGAAGCACTACCTTGGCAAGATTAATGATAGCCATGTTGTGGCATTTATCCATTTCAAATGATGATGGTAACATGCGTCGTGACGCGACGTTAAATCAGGCGCTTCTTGGGAGGCAACCCATGTTTTTTTCTTTCTTTTGATTTTCTTCGTAGATTAAACATTGTTTTGGATTAACTGGTTGTGAAGTGTATGTAGGAATTGGTTGTGCAGTGCAGGAAATTGACAAGAAAAACATTTGGCTATGTGGTGAACTTTTGCGGACCGTGCTCAAAATTTTGCGGACCGCATGAGCACTTCGTGGACGCACAATTCTACACACGGTCGCGTAGCTGAAATGGGAAAAATGCCAACTCTCTGAAGTTGGCCTGTCAAAATTCCTTTAGAGTTCGCGTCCGTGTTCAAAGTTTTTGGATCCGCACAAATTGTGCGGCCGCGGCCAGTTTTTCGCGGACCACGCCCGTGCATCTGAGGCAGATCTACAGAACAGTAAAGAGTGCGGACCGCGACAAAATTTTGCTGCCGCACTCAGGTAAGGCTGTGGGGTCACTGGGTTCTGAGTATAAATAGGAGTTCTTGAAACATTTTTTACACTTTACGAACCCTAACCTCTCAAACTCACCTAAAGCACTGTGCATCCTTACTTGGTTTCAAACTCATCCTATTCTCATCAATTGTCGATTTCCTACCACATTTTACAACTAGTATGTTCATTTCAATAATTTGATTTTATCTTTTTTTTTCTTTTCTCTTTGTTTTAATTTTTATTTTTAGATAGGGTTAGAATCATGCCAGAATGTCAAATTAATGTTTAATTTTTGATTAATAACATATGGGTAGTGTTTGTATGCATAATGGGGGTTGGGGTTAGTAACTTTGCATGTTTAATTGCTACAACTCTTGGGTAATTAGTTAAAACCTTAGTTTTATGTGTTCATCAGTGCCGATTTATTTTGAATTTCGCGGTCGCGATTATTTTTCTGCGGTACGCAATAGGGCATGCGGTCGCGTCCAAAATGATGCGGTCCATGATACCCTAACTTCAAGGCACTGATGGTTATTTAGAATTCGCGTCCGCGATCACTTTTGTGTGGTTCGCGATTGGTCTTTCGCGGCCGCACCCAATTTTTCGTGGTCCGTGCGTTTGAACTTCAGAGACTCTATCATTTGCCTTCGCGACCGCTTTTATTTTTATACGGTCCGCGATTGGTCTTTCGAGGCAGCACTCATTTTTGTGCGGTCCACAGTTGATCAAGTTCAGAGAGCTAGTAGTCTGAGCCTGGCCTCTTCATGGCCGCGTTCACTTTAACGTGATCCGCGATGGGCAGTTTGCGACCGCACTCATTTTTGTGCGGTCCGCGATGCCCTATTCTGAGAAGCATTATTTTTCATTTCATCTGTACTTGTTTAACATATGATTGAACCCCAATTCCAATTGTCTTTCACTACTTGTATGTTACAGAAAATAGTGCGTTCTCGTAGGAAATGAGACACTTCAAAGGGGAGGGCAAAATCCTCCCGAGGCCGGGGTAAAGGAAAGCAAACCTTACCCTTAGCAGCCCAAAGGGTAGTAGGCAAATAGGCTACCCTCGTTAGACCTCCTGCCGACTCCTCGGACACAAGTGAATACCTCCCATCCCGGGAGATGTTCGAGGGGGAATCTGCACAACAACAACCGGATGCTCAATCAAAACCATTCTGATTGGTCAATGAACCTACCTCCTCTTCTGGGTTGTCCGATGGCTCAGAGGGAGGTAGTAAGGCATCGGAGCCATCTTCCCCACCTGCTACAACACGTGCCTTAACAGCTGCCCCAATAAATATTTATGATGATGACGAGGTCCCAGATGATGGGAGAGGGGGTGATACTAATGTGGGAGGTTTGGCTAGGTCAAGGAAGCCCGAGGTATGGGCGGATCGATTCGTGAGTGAGAAGGCCTATGCAAAATTCCGGGAATGGTGGCTCCGAAGGTCACTCACACTTGAGCGACAGTTCATAACAAGAGACCTTCTTCCCCACAATCCAAATGTCCTAAAACAATTTGAGGAGAGAAAAGGGTGGAAGTACTTCACCAGAAAAGTGGTGGATGCAAATGAGTACTTTGTCAAGGAGTTCTACGCAAATCTTGCCTACATCAAAAAGGGTACCACTATGACAAAGGTCCGGAACTTGAAGATCCGATTTGATGGCCATACTCTAAACTTTTATGCCGGATTTGAGGATATGGAGGCGGTGCAGTACTTGGATAAGCTGGCCTTGGATGAAGTAGCTCGTCCATAACTAGCAGAGGTATTAGCTATTCTAGGGACAACACCGGCATGGCTCACAGCTGGAGTCCTAATAGTCAGAAACACCCTTAGCTTTGAAGCCAAAGGGTGGTCCACATTTGTGTGCAACCGTGTTGATCCTTGCCAGCATGATAATGTCCTCCCACTCACCCGGGCAATCTTGATAGCTTCCATCATGGAGGGTATCTAATTAATGTGGGGAACCTGATGTCCTACCATATCTCCAAGGTAGTTGGCAAAGAAGAAAGATCATATCCCTACCCCAACTTCATCACTGAGTATCTCGAAGACCAAGGGGTAGAAACGAGTCATTTCGATACGAAGATAAGGCCTAAAAAGCCTTTCTCTTGGTATAGCCTCCAAGGAGTGGACAACCCTAAAGCCAAGGGTAAATCCACTTCCTCTACTGGCCAGTCTGAAGAGCCAAGGGTAGTGACCACCGGGTCAGAGCCTTCCACAACAGAAGGTTCTTCAGCTTCCATGCTTCCTCCTTCCTCTGGGCCATCCATCACATTGCTATTATCTGTGCCTTCATCTTCCACCGACCCTCAGACTGCACTGCAAATTTCACAGACACTATCCATCCTCAACAACTGGATGCAGGCAGCTACCACAAAACTAACTGTCTTATCCAGTGCAGTAGCAGCACAGTCAGCCCCAACATAGCTTTAGGTACCTCTATCAATGGAGGATTCATTGAAGGAGCTTCCGGGAAACCAGAAGAAGCTCTTGGACAAACAGAAGAAGATTCTGGAGACTTTGGATGCACATGGTAAGGTTATCAAGGATCTGGGCAAGAAGGTGAAGAAGATGAGAAAGACTCAGGCCTCAAAGGAGTCAGTGGAGATGCTGCAAAATGAGGTAGAGAAGATTGCCTCTGCTGGAGATATCCCACTGGACCTCCTCATAGAGCAGACAACCCCAACAGCATAGGCAGCAGAGCATGAGGCATCTGATACAGCAACTAGCCAGTCTGAGGAACCGGCTGCCACTACACATATTGCTGAGGAGATGATCCAGATGCTCAGCAACCCCGTGGTCCCCCAGTCAGAGGATGTAGAGATCCAGTTAGAGGACACAGAGGGAGCTAATGATCCTATGCAGTCTGAGGACCCCACTTATGTTCCTGACCCGATGAAGACAGAGACCACATATGGAGTTCTCTTTACTCTCTAACCTTTCCCTGATCTTATTTTGGTATTAGCATTGAGGACAATGCTATTTTTTATTTGGGGGGTGGTCCATTTTGATTTGATTTGTGATGACATTTGGTATGTAATAACTATGATACTATTTTTGTTTATCTTTATTTATCGTTATTTTCACTTTTGGTATGTATATAATTTTACCATTCGATGTATATATTCATTTCCATTATGTATATATTCGTTTACTCCATTTTGTACATATTCACTTTACTTTCCGTATTTTACTTCATAACTTCTTTTGTTATTTTTCCTTAATAACTTAGCTTCTTATTTGCTCTAGTAGCTTCTTTTAAGTTTTTAGCTTCTTTTTACATTTTGTGTGAACAATAAGCCTTTGATTTTATTAATGCCACGGTTCTTTCCAAAGATGGATGTTGTGTGAACCGGGTGTCTCTTCCCAACGATGGATGGCGTGACAACCTTCTTAAGGGATCGAGTCTGTTTTCTTTTTGTTTTGGTGTATATAGTAGTAGTAATGAATAAAAGTGTCTCAAGCAGGCTTCACTTGGTACTAACACATTTACCTTCGACCTCATGGTTAGAGACAAGTTGATTGGCAAAGATTAGCTCTCGTTGCGACCTTTAGACTTTTGAGTTGACTAAAACAATCATCGAGTGGTTTCCTTGAGCCATTTATGATTTTCAATCTTAGCTAGGGTTGTTGTGGGCCCTCGACTCTGTTCTCTTTAACAATCCAGTAGCTTGAGAGGTGAGGTATTGAATTGTAAGTCCAAGTCCCATGCCAATAAGTCTAGAACTTTCCCTGAATGTTTGTCTAGGCGAAATTCTAAGTGTAGATCGACTTGAGAAATGATTGTAGGCTCTCCTTGATCCAATTTGAACTTTGAAAGCTTCTGTAGCCTACCAATATGATATCCCTAGTGAACCCCTTTGAGCCTAAGTCTATTTCATTCAATAACCACATTACAAGCTTTTATCCATTCTATAATGACCCTCTCTTGGCACCAATCTTTCCTTAGCAGTCATGATGAACATTGGAAAAAGCATAAGTTTGGGGGAGAGACGAGGAATTTCAAAGTGATAAAAGGTTCAAAGAAGAAAAAGAATTGATGAAAAGGAAAGGTAAAGAAAAGGAAGAAAAGCCAAAAAGAAATACGTCAAAAAGAAAGTGAAGGTTGGAGGGATTCAAAGAACACAATGATTAAAGGCACGGAATGATGAGAAAAAGAGAAAAATGATTGTCATGAGTAAGAAAGAGTGACGGTGTGTCTCTCTAGTTCCCCTAAGGAAGAAGAAAATGACTCAAAGAGTCAAGAAAGTATGAGCCAAAATAGAAAATGGAGTGCTTAAGGAAAGATGAAACCATCATAGTTTGATAAGTCCTACCTTGATCCAAAAGCCTTCATTACATCCCATTAAAGCCCTATATCATTTCAAGTTGAGTGAGCTTACATTAGTGGTGATTTACATAAGGGGCAAGCTTATGGTACTTAGAGCCGAACTTGTGGCATTCTTTTGAGAGTGATGAGCGCACTTCTTCACAATCCCTGTTTTGAGTGGTACATTCAAAAAAGTGAGATTTGCTCATGGAGAGTAGAGGAGGAGGAGTTTGGGATCCACAATGACCTACGTGATAGAGCGAGCTTCCTTGATGAATTGAGTCAACTCTTGATACTCTAGTGTCATATTAGAACTATAGTACTCAAAAGGTCATAACATGATGTTGTTGATAATTCATTTGTGTTGAGGGTAATACTTAGTCCCAATAGATGCTTGATGGAATCACCTTAGGTCAGCTGAAATATCCTTTTCTTTCTCTTGCGGAGGTGGGAATTACCCTATTTGCTCGAGGACAAGCAAAAGCTTAAGTTTGGGGGAGTTGATAAATAGGGATTTTAACCTATTATTTACTCTCTTTTACTTGTGTTTAGGGCCAAAAATGTGTGAAGGTATTCCCGAAAACTAATGTAATATACTTTCTTGCAGGTATTGTTCAAAATGAGCCAAAGGAGTCATAATCAACTCATAAAGGAGTCAAAACATGAACAAAAAACCAAGACTGGGCCAAAAGATGTGAAACGCGGACCGCACAAATATTGTGTGGCCGCAAAAGCTACAACGCGGTCGCGAGCACTATTTCGAGGTCTGCGAAAGGAAGATTCAGATAGATGGATTTTTGGGCAAAAACATGAATGCGGACCGTGTCAGAAAGGTGCGGCCGCGAAAGTACCTGCGCGGCCGCAATTGGAATTATGCGGACCGCAGTTGCTGAGGTTCGGAGAGCTTACATTTTAAGCAAAAACAAGAAGTGTGGTCAGCGTCAAGATTATGCGGCCGTGGAAGTCTCCTACGTGACCGCGATAGAAATTACGCGGTCCGCGAAACCATGCCTAACCCAGATCCAGAAGTGAAGAATGCGGACCGCGATCAGAATTACATGGCCGCTAAAGTAAGAGTGCGGCCGCGATTAGAATTATGCGGCCGCTAAAGTAAGAGTGCGGCCACTGTCAGAATTACGTGGCCGCGTAACCTCCGCAGGGGTATTTATTTTCAAATATTTTAGCTTAGTATAAATAGAACTTTTTGTCATTTTTAGAGGATATTGTGTATTTGCTGAGCGCGTGAGACGGCTGGAACTTCCCTTTTGGGCAATTTTGTATTAGATTCACCTTATAACATTAGATTTTCATCTTTTAATGTAGTATTATGAATTTTATCTTCTTTTCATCTTTGATTTATGCTATTTATATGAGTAGCTAGACCCATAGCTAGTGGTGTGACCCAACCCTAGTGTGGGTATTTAATGGGCACTGAATTTTAGGGCTTGAATGTTTATGGGTTAGTGATATTTAGCCTAGTTCTTGCTAGAATTGTAGAATTAGTGGTTGCAAACACTGATTCATCCCTTTATGACTTAGTATCTTCTTGAGAAAGAGGGACTAAGTCTAGGAAAACTAGGCTAACAAGGAACTGGGGTGAACTCAAGTAATTGATAGCCCTAATTAAAGGGTTAAATTTAGAGATAGTAATACCCGACTTGAGCTAATATCACGTGACTTGCATGAATACCCATTTTGACTTGAAAAAGCCAAATTGGGCAAAATCACTCAAACTATCGAGAGGTATAGAGTGAGTACTTGGGTGTGATAGCTATATTACGACCCCAAATTAATCAAGCTTGCCCTAGATTCTTGCTACCCGTTAGATATCCACCTAGGCGGAAGTCACTACCCTAGTCCTTTTAAACACTTGAAAACCAACATCAAAAAAATATTGTACTTAGCTTTAATCATTGCGTACAATAGAATAGAATTAGAAGTAGAATCAAAACCAAAATGTGTGGAAGCGTAATTAGGAACAAAACACGCATCTAGACTTAGATATAAACCTAATGCCAAATCAATTAACTCCCTGTGGATTCGATCCCGGCCTTGTTGGATAAAGCTGCATCGACCATCCTTGCTACTCAATAGTAGTGCAGGCTTGGACCCGATCAAGTTCCCCTACACAAGGTTAGGCAAGCCACTTACCTAGAACCAATCTCAAATCAATCTGTCACAATGCTCTTTCCATGAATATCCAAATTCGAATGGCTCAAATCTATCCAAAACCAATTTCATAATGTAAATATAGCTACAAGAAACTAATCTAGCTAACGAAATCAAAGCTAAGGCAAGAAATTAGAAAAACGCCCCAAAAGGTCTCCACGAGCCCACGTCTCGGAATCGGGTTAAAATTACAAAATACGAACATCCATTTACTAACGAGTCTAACCATACCAAATTTACTCAAAATCCGAATACCAAAATCTCGATCAAAACCCCCAAATTTGGTCTAAGAACTCTTCTCATTATTACCCAATTTTTCATCCCAAATTCGAAATTAAATGATAAAATTAATGATAGATTAGTGGGTTATAACCAAAATCAAGTTAAGAATCATTACCCAATTGATATCTCTGAAAATCCCTTAAAATCTCATCCAAATCCGAGCTCCCAAACTCAAGTTTTGATGAAAATGGCTAATCCTCGATTTTTGAAATGTTTAAGTTTTGCCCAGGTAATCCTTCTTCGCGAACATGGCCATCTCCTCGCGTTCGCGTAGAACAAAAAATCCACTGATCTAAATTCCTCTTTCGCGAACGCGAGATCATCTCGCGAACGCGTAGCTTCACCTGCCAGACCCTTCACGAATGCGTTCTCCTCTACGCGAACGAGTAGAACAAATCCTTGGGGTCCCAGCTGTTCCATTTTTCCTCTATGCGAACGCGTTCTACTCCTCGCGTTCGCGATGCTTCCACTGGCCACACCTTCGCGAACGCGAAAACAAAACTTCTGCAAAAAAAAACCAGAACAAATCTGCTATATTTCCAAAGTCCAAAATGATCCGTTGAGCATCCAAAACACACCCGAGGCCCCCGGGACGTCAACCAAACATACAAACAAATACTAAACACCATACAAACTTAGTCGAGCCCTCAAATCACATCAACCAACGCTAAGATCACGAATCACCCTCCAATTCAAACTTAAAGAAACTTGAAACTTCCAAATTAGACAATCGATGCCGAGACCAACCAAACCACGTACGATTGACCTCAAATTTTTGCACACAAGTCATATTCAACACTACGGACCTACTCCAACTTCCGAAATCTGAATTCGACCCCGATATAAAAATTTTTACTACCGGCCCAAAACTCCAAAAATTCGACTTTCGCCATTTCGAGTCTAAATGAGCTACGGACCTCCAAATCACAATCCGGACACGCCCCTAAGCCCAAAATTACACAACGAAGCTAACGGAATTCTATTCCGGAGTCGTCTTCATTCAGTTCCGACTACGGTGCCAATCCTAGGCTTAAATCTCTATTTAGGGACTAAGTGTCTCAAATACTTCCAAAAACCAAAATGAAACCTCCCGGCAAGTCACAATAGTAGAAAAAGATATGGGGAAATCAGTTAATAGGGAATCGGGGCTATAAATCTCAAGACGACCGGTCGGGTCATCACATCATCCTCGAGCAATTAAACTACACTTCACATAGATATGACCTTCTCAACAACTCTCTTAACTCATCATACCAAGAATAATCAAACAGGTTAAGCACAATATCGTAACATCCTCGCCTCAAGAGTTGACTCAAAAATACCACACATTTGTTTCCCCCATTTACTGCTTATTTTATAATAAATTGTCTTTATGTGACTTGTCGGGGTAGTTGGTTCGGTTCTGACGAGCACAAAACATAAACTTAAATTGTGCTCGCTAGTCAAAGATAGTATAGTATAATATCGTATCCACAGGGATTGGAGTTAAACAATATTATCATAGTTTGTAGCTAGATTGATATCCAAGTTGATCGACAATTTAGATTTATGTGGTTAATACTAAAATTAATTAAGAATCTAGAGCTAATTGACTAATGACAATCGAAGCAAGGCATAAGCAAAGGAAGATATTAATGGGAGAAAATGGGGTTTTGATAGGATATGTGCAAGATAATTGTCTGGGATTTAACTCTAGATAATTCATTTCTAATGTTCAAGTGAGTCTCTTGGATTCACTTAATTATCAGTACAATTATTTAGTAGAAACTCCTCTCTCGATTAAGTCTCAACCTGTTAATTTATAAACCAATTTAAGCTCTGTGAAGATATGCAAGAATGCGTAATGGATTGGTCTTTAGGAGAACCTCTCTCGATTATTCTCCTAACTAGGTTTAATCAATGATTCAAGTAGCCTCTTTCGATTACTTAGAAGAATCTATGAACTCAACCCATAACATAATGCAAAGATATCACAAGTTATGCCTCTTTCGAGTACAAGAACAAGTGAATATATATATATGCAACAATTAAATCTTCCAAAAATGATTCAAATACATAATAATAGATTTATAATCCATAAAAATTATCAATACACCAAATCCATCAAAACCCAGTTGGATCTACTCCAAAGACATGGAGAAGTTCTTCACAAATATAACTAAAATATAAGAAAACACAAATTCAATCCAAAACTGGATCTTGAGTGAGGAAGGAATGATGAAATCCTTGTGCTTGTGTTCTTCCAACTCCTCCTTAGCTTCCTTGGACTCCTTAGGTCAAAATTGTGTCAAAAGTCCATCTAAAATGGTGTTTTGGTGTATTTAAGCCACCCCCAAAATTAACCCCAGACGAAACTACCCTTTTTAGTGGAATTGGGAAGTCACTCAAACATTTTTGGGCTACCGCGCCGCCCCATGCGGCGCGCATGTAGGAAATTCCAGAACGTGCCAAAATAGGATTTCTGCCCACTTTTTGCGGGGCACTAGTGCAAATTATGGCCAAAAATAAGTTTTTCAAATTTTTGGTATCTAGACTTAGTTTTCAACCCCTGAACGTGATTCCGACTTAATTGCTTCGACTTCTACTCAGACTTCAAAGATCCAAATAGCTCGAATTAGCTCCACAACATCTACATAACTCGGAATCACTCCTACAAGGCATAAAACACACAATAAGTGCAAAAATACTACTAATTAAAGCTCAATATAAGTAAAGTACAGTGAATTAGAGTGCAATAAGAGACTAAAGCACAGAATTATAACTACCATCAAGTTCTGGGGATGTTTTGGAATGAGTTGAGACACTTAGTCTCAAGGTTGGAAGCTTAAGTTCAAAAGGTTGACCGAATGTTTACTTATATGTAAATGGCTCTGATAGCTACGTAGGGTGATTTTGGACATAAGAGTATGTTCCGATAGTGATTTGGAGGTCAGTAGTAGAATTTGGCTTGAAATGGCAAAAGTTGGATACTTAGAGATTTTGGAAATTGAGAAGTTTGACCAAGAGTTGACTTTGTGGTTACCGGGCTCGGATTTTGGTTCCAGAAATTAAAATAGGTCCATTATGTCATTTATGACTTGTATGCAAAATTTGAGGTCAACCGGACTTGATTTGATAGGTTTCGACATCGAATGTAGAAGTTAGGAGTTCATAAGTTCATTAGGGTTGAATTGGGGTACGATTCACATTTTCTATGTTGTTTGATGTGATTTGAGGCCTCGACTAAAGTCGTATGATATTTTAGGACTTATTGGTATGTTTGGTTGGGGCCTCGGGTGGATTTCAAATGGTTAACAGAGTGAAATGAGACTTTGAAGATTGCTAAAGTTTTCTGGTATACAAGCCAGGTTTTCTTATACGCGATCGCGTAGGCTTATTTTGGGCAGCAGAGGTTTTCTTCTTTGCGATCACGAGTTTTGGTATGTGATCGCGTACGGTGGAGGAAGTAGTGAATCGCGAACATGTGGTTATGGTTGTTATTCGCGATCGCGTAGCAGTGTCTGCAATCGCGTAGGTCTGTGATGGTTAGTCATCGCGTTCGCGTGGAGCTTTACGCTATCGCGTAGGGTTAAATTTTGGCGGTTAGTTTTTGTGCTTCGTGATCGTGAAGCATTTTTCGCAATTATGAAGATACTATTTTAGTGTAAATATTTCTTTTAGGTCTAATCTTAATATTTTAAACTTTTATCTTACTCTTAATAGGTTTTATTTGAAAAACAAATTAAAAACTACAAAACAATATTCACATTCTTAGGGTATAAGTTTATTTCTATTTACAAAAGAAAAGAAAATTTACAAAAAATACTTGATTTCTTTTAATTTGAATTCAAATAAGTAAGCTATGGTATCTTTTCTTAGTATTATTTAATTATATGAAAATATTTAATTTCCTTATATTTTTCTTAATGTAAAAGAAGTAGGTTCATATTTTTATTTATGTATTTTACCTTATCTTTTTTTTAAATAAAAGAAGTAAATAAAATAACATATTTTAATTAAAAAAAAAAAAGATCTTAGCTAACTCTTATCTGATCTAACAATCCTAACTTCCCCCACCCCTCACATCACTCTACACCAATGTACACACTCACGTCCCAATCCCCATGCCCCCCACTCTTTCACGCACACACACACACCAACACATTAACTTTCCTCACCCATACATTTATATATAATACACACACATTTCATAGGGGGGGGGGGGGGGGGGGGAGCAAGATTTTGAAAAAAAACCTTTGAGCAAAAGAAAAACAATGAGATTGATAGAAGAAGAGAAAGAAAGGAGATCTGAAAAGAAAAGGGCAGTAACCAAGGCAAGATTCAAAAGAACTATTTAGTTGACTTTTGAAGTTCCGTTTGGAGTTCGTACCGTATGTGTTTTGCGGATATCCATAAGGAATTTAAAGGTTCGTTTATATTCTTTAAGTCCTACTTTGATATTTTTTAAATAAAGTTTGAGTAGCATGTTAAAGATGGATTAGTTTTATGTTGGTTGTCTTAAATTCTATTTGAATTGGAGTTCTTTTCCCATAGGGTGTTGGCTCATTTCAGTTTTATTTTATTTATTTATGTTGTGCTTGTATTAATCCTTTTTGATAATCTTTACAATTGTTTAGAATGGGGCTAGATGAGGGTAGTATTAAATAGGCCAAAAACTATAATAATTGTTTTTTCTATAAGTGTCGTAAGTTTCTTTTATATAAAAAGAATAGTTTTAAAGAACATCTTACTAGGAATACTTTAAAGAAAATCTCGTTTTTGGTATCAAGTTCTTTAAGTTTTAACTTTACTTTAAATTATTTTAGTGTAACTTTAGCTATCTTAAATTAGTTTAAGAACGTAGATTTGTTTTTTCTTATTTCATCATTCAAGAACAAGCTGGAATCCTTATGAGTTTGTCTCTTTGTTATATAAATTTCATTTGACTCTCTGTTAACTTGAATATTTTTCTTTGCAAATAAAACGGATGTTTGAGGCTAAGCTATTGAATAGACTTCTTTCTCATTTCCACAGAGGATGGGGTCATGGAAGAATATAACTAATTAGGTATAGACATATTTGTAAGGCCTATTAATAGATAAATGCGAATTACAAATTAATTCAAAGCTCGCTATATACAAAAAAAGTAGTAGAATAAAAGAATAATTGTTAGGGAGCGACACGAGCCATGAACTAATTCAAGACTCGTTCCAATAATAATAATAATAATAATAATAATAATAATAATAATAATGATAATAATAATAATAATAATAATAATAATAATATTAATAATAATAATAATAATAATATACAAATATATTATTTCGAATCTAAAAGAAACAAAATAATTGAAATATCCTAAAACGCTAGAAAAACTTTAGGTGCACTTTAAATATTATCCCATGTATTCATACCCGAATATTGGATTGATATGTTTAAGTAATAAAAGGGTCATGTGCACATTCCTGTGTCTCGATACCTTTAAATTTAAATTAATTATATTTTAACCATGTGTACATTCTGTACCTTGGTTTAACATCTACCTTCAATGAAATACCTTGTGTGTGTACCGCATCTAGGTCAAAACATTTAATAAAAAATATAAAAATTGAGTGAAGTGATAATAGACAAGCCATAACCAATAAAATACAAGAATAGCCAAGAATTGATTTAAGCCGGACATGAGTCAATAAAGCGACCGTGCTAGAACCACGGGACTCGAGGGATACCTCACACCTTCCCCTCGATCAACAGAATTCCTTACTCAGTTTTCTATTTTTATAGACCATAAATAAGGAGTCAAACCTTCCGTTTGATAAGGGATTGAAATAAAAGGTGACTTGGAACACCAAAACTCAATCCCAAGTGGCGACTCCAAATAATAAATAATCCTTTTTCAAAACGTCACTTTAATTGGAAAAACTCTTCTAACTCAACCTCTTAATTGGGTTGTGGGTAAAAAAGAGGTGTGACATCTGTGGCGACTCTGCTGGGGATGTTAATAAGAATTTGAGCTTTGGACATTGATTCTTGTTTGACTTTTATCATGTTTTGGATATTATTGTGTGTTGGAAGCCTAATGTGCTATTTGTCGCCTATTTATCGCTTTAATATTTATTTGAACTGTGATATAAATTGTATCCTCTCTCGCACCCCTCTGAGTCTTCTGATAGGTAGTTATGCTGTGTTTGTCTACCAGCATCACAAAATTTCTGTCTTGAGATAAAGCCAGTTAGCCTACCAGCTTCTGGTGAAGGATTTAGTCACACATGTTTAGTCGGGAGAGCCGCTAGCTAGCCAGTGTTGTTCTACTTCTGGTGACGCTTGATGCTCCTCGGCTTGGGTTGTCCGCCCGGGTAAGTCAGGTCTAGATACCATCTCCTTTAGGATTGAAAAACTTAGAAGAACAAGCCACAAGCAACGAATATCCCTAGTAGGCTACGCTTTATTTGCAGCATGTGCATTGAAATTAGTGGGACTCGGCACAGGGGTCGGGCCCGTCTAGGACATGTACCAATTTTTCAGACCAACATGTTCATTTTTATGTGCTATATATAACATTATTTGATTGGCTTTACTCAAATATTGACCGACTTTAGGATAGATTGATTGAACAGAGGAGAGAGAAAGAAAAAATTTCCTCCAAGTTTTCATAAAGTGCCCAATTATTTTAAAAAAAAAGAGTTTTGAAGGCTTCTAATGTGTAAAACACAATTTTCAAAATGGTTTTTTTATTTTAACCCAACTACGCAGGTCTGATTCTCACCGGATGTGAGATACGTAAGCAAACCTCATCGGTTCCGGCCCTCAATTTTCAAAAATCCAAATATATTTTTATTTAATTCCTTCTTTAGAAATATTTCGTGGAGACATCAAATTTAAAAATCCAAAAATATGTTCTTTCTTCTTTAGAGGTTCTTCTTTGAAAAAAAAGAGAGTCGGTTTATTTACTTTATTCCTGATCCCCCTGAACTACGTAATGATCTGATTCATACAGCGTCATGATACGTAGACAATCCCCATCGGAGTGATTTTAAGATAACTCTTTGTCCAATTTGAAAAAGAAAGAGTGATTTTAAGATAACTCTTTGTCCAATTTGAAAAAGAAAACCGAGAAAAGTTTTCTTGGACATGCTGTCAAATGGGCGAGCAAGCCGCCAGGGTAAAGCCTCTAATGGATGAAGTAGAAATAGTTACGGTCTTCCTACAAGCCCAAGAGTCAGACTACTTCCAAAATATGATGTCGGGCATGGGAAAGTCGTTCGCTGAGGCTATTAAAATTGGGGAAATTATTGAAAATGGTTTGAAGAAGGGAAGACTACCAAGTCAGGTTGCCTTTAAGGCCACATCACAGGTTGCTCAGAATAGTTAAGGGGTTTTGATGAATAAGACAAAAGGCGAAGAGGGAGCCATGATGGCTTCGAGCTCGAGGGGGTGCAGGTCATTAACCAATCATATATGCCACCTAGAAGCCTGCAAACATTATTACCCGCATCATAATGCTGCATATGTCGTGGCACTGGTACACTATACGGTAACGAATGCATAATCATACGCACGGCCACAAAACTACCCACAAAACCGAGCTCCACCTCTCAGAAATGTCGTCCCTACCAAGCTCCATATAGTCCCTGATAAAATATTTTTCCAATACATTCCTTGCCCAAGAGAGCCTCCTAGAATGAATCAGTTCACCCCTATTGGTGAATCATATTGAAGTTGTTCCAAAAGCTAACCACGTTAGGTATGCTGCATCCAGTGGCCCCGAATTGGCCAAACCCCGAGTCCCCCTCGCACTGAGTTGAGGCTAGACGTGAATACTATTCTGGAGGAGTCAGATATGATACTGAGGATTGTTTGACTCTAAAAAGAGTAGTGGAGGACTTTATTGTGATCAAGTCAATAGTTCTTACGGAAGAAGAGGCCCCTAATATGGCAAACTATCCTTTTCCTACTCACAACAATGGATCGGTCGTTGGAATGATCTGTGATAACGGGGAGCTTGATCCGGCACTGAAAGCCATTGTAGCCATTGTCGCGAGAGAAACCTAAAACGGTCATCAAGCCATGAAAAGTTCTCCATTAGATGGGAATCTCGGTAGCCGCTCTTGCTGTCCTTTCTGCGTCCGGATTATTTCAAGGTGTAATCCAGATGTTTTACTTTATTATCTTACTTTCTGATGTAGACCATTCTATTTTAAAAAAAAAATTTAAATAAATGAAATTAATATTTCATCATCCATGAATATCTCTTTTATAAATCTTATCACCTTTCTTATTCTCTTTTTAGTTTTATTAATGTAGATTGTAATAATATGACATGCTTGCGGACTTCATGCCGAGATCCTAAAACGATGTTAGACCTTGAAATAATAAATTTAGAAGTAGAATATGCCAAAGATAAGGCTTGTAAGAAAATAAACAGAGAATGGACAACAGGCCTAAACCAAGTCCAAACTAAAACCACCCTTACTTGATTGGTTTATGGCACTGATGCTGTGATATCAGTAAATGTTGAAATTCCCTCTCTTCGGATCATTGTCAAAACCGAGTTCGAGGATGAAGATTGAGTCAAGACCCGATTGAAGCAAATGACTTTGCTTGATGAAAAGCGAATGACTGTAATTTGCCACAAGCAGTTGTACCAACAAAGAATGGCCCGTGCCTACAACAAGAAAGTGCGGCCCAAGAAATTTGAAGTAAGGCAACTCGTTCTGAGGAGTATTCTTCCGCATCACGAGGAAGCTAAAGGAAAATTTCCTCTGAATTGGAAGGTCCATACATTGTAACAAGAGTGCCGCCAAAAGGGAATATTGTATTTGGGAGACATCGAAGGAAATGTTTCCGATACAACTGTCAATGCAGACGCGGTCAAATGATACTATGTTTGACCCTTTACGCAGCTTTAATGTTCCCTGATTGGGATGACGAAGGCTTTCATTCTCACTATCCAAATACTATTAACCCTTTGCTAACCCTTTGAGCCAGATACTTTTTCCTTGGCCACCCTCTTTGGAACCTTGTATGTAATGAGAAAGAAAAAGAAAAGAAAAGGACTGGAAAAAAATGAAAAAAGATTTAAAAAAAAATAAAATAGAAGAAAAATAAAACAAAAATTTTAAACTTTAGTGTCGTACCCTATGTTTTAGTTTTCTTCTATTTTATTTTATTTTTTAAAATCGTTTTTCATTTTTTTTTTCAATCCTTTTGTTTTCTTTTTCTTTCTCATTACATACAAGGTTCCAAAGAGGGTGGCCAAGGAACAAGTATCTGGCTCAAAGGGTTATCAAAGGGTTAAAGGGTCAAACATAGTACAATTTACCGCGTCTGTATTGACAGTTGTATCGGGAATATTTCCTTCGATGTCTCCCAAATACCGTATTCCCTTTTGGAAGCACTCTTATTACAATGTATGGACATTCCAATTCGTGGCAAATTTTCTTTTAGCTTCCTCATGATACGGAAGAATACTCCTCAGAACGAGTTTCCCTACTTCAAATTTCTTGGGCCGCACTTTCTTGTTGTAGTCATGGGCCATTCTTTCTTGGTACAACTGCCTGTGACAAACTGCAGTCAATCGCTTTTCATCAAGCAAAGTCATTTGTTTCAATCGGGTCTTGACTAAATCTTCATCTCCGAACTCGGTTTCAACAATGATCCGAAGAGAGGGAATTTCAACTTTTACTGATATTCACGTCATCCGTGCCATAACCCAATCAAGTAAGGGCAATCTTAGTTTGGACTTGGTTTAGGCTTGTTGTCTATTCTCTATTTATTTTCTTACAAGCCTTATCTTTGGCACATTCTACTTCTTGATTCATTACTTCAAGGTCTGACACCGTTTTAGGATCTCGGCATGAAGTCTGCAAGTATGTCATGTTATTAAAATCTGCATTAACAAAACTGAAAAGAGAATAAGAAAGGTGACAAGATTTATAAAAGAGACATTCATGGATGATGAAATATTAATTTTATTTATTTGAATTTTTTTTTGTAAAAAAAATAGAATGGTCTACATCAAAAAGTAAGACAATAAAGTAAAACATATGGATTACACCCTGAAATAATCCGGACGCAGAAAGGACAGCAAGACCGACTACCGAGATTCCCATCTGACGGAGAAATTTTAATGGCTTGATGACCGTTTTAGGTTTCTCTTCTGTCGTGACAATGGCTACAATGGCTTTCAGTGCCGGATCAAGCTCCCCGTTATCACAGATTATTCCAACGACCGACCCATTGTTGTGAGTAGGCAAGGGATTGTTTTCCATATTAGGGGCATCTTCTTCCGTAAGAACTATTGCCTTGATCTCAATGAGGTCCTCCACTGCTCTTTTGATAGTCCAACAATGCTCAGTATCATATCTAACTCCTCCAGAATGGTATTCACATCTAGCCTCAACTTGGTGCGAGGGGGACTCGGGGTTTGGCCGGTTCGGGGCCACTGGCTACAACATACCTAGCATGGTTAGCTTTTGGAACAACTTGAATATGATTCACCAATATGGATGAACTGATTCATTCTAGGAGGCTCTCTTGGGCAAGGAATGTATTGGAAAAATATTTTATCAGGGACTATATGGAGCTTGGTAGGGACGGGCATTTCTGAGAGGTGGAGCTCGATTTTGTGGGTAGTTTTATGGCCGTTCATATGATTATGCATTCATCACCGTATAGTGTGTCGGTGCCACGACATATGCAGCATCATGATACGGGTAATAATGTTTGCGGGCTTCTAGAAGGCATATATTATTGGTTAATGACCTGCACCCCCTCGAGCTCGAAGCCATCATGGCTTCCTCTTCTATTTTTGTCTTATTCATCAAAACCCCTTAACCATTCTGAACAGCCTATGATGTGGCCTTAAAGGCAACCTGACTTAGTATTCTTCCCTTCTTCAAACCATTTTTGACAATTTTTCCAATTTAAATAGACTCAGCGAAGGGTTTCCCCATGCCCGACATCATATTTTGGAAGCAGTCTAACTCTTGGGCATGTAGGAAAACCATAACTATTTCTACTTCGTCAATTAGAGGCTTTACCCTGGCGGCTTGCTCGCGCCATTTGATAGCATGTCCACAGAAGCTTTTCGCGATTTTCTATTTCAAATTAGACAAAGAGTTCTCTTAAAAGGAGATGGTATCTAAACCTGGCTTACCTTGACGGACAACCCAAGTCGAGGAGCATCAAGCGTCACCAGAAGTAGAACAACACTAGCTAGCTAACGACTCTCCCGCCTAAACATGTGTGACTAAGTCCTTCACTAGAAGCTGGTAGGCTAACTGGCTTTATATCAAGACAGAAATTTTGTGATGCTGGTAGGCAAACACAACATAATTACCTATCAGAAGACTCAGAGGGGTGCGAGAGAGGATATAATTTATATCACAGTTCAAATATCTATTAAAGCGGTAAATAAGCGACAAATAGCACATTAGGCTTCCAAATACAATAATATCCAAAACATGATAAAAGCCAAACAAGAATCAATGTCCAAAGCTCGAATTCTTATTAACATCCCCAGCAGAGTCGCCAAAGTTGTCATACCTCTTTTTTACCCACAACCCAATTACGAGGTTGAGTTAGAAGAGTTTTTTCAATTAAAGTGACGTTTTGAAAAAGGATTATTTATTATTTGGAGTCGCCACTTGGAATTGAGTTTTGGTGTTCCAAGTCACCTTTTATTTCAATCCCTTATCAAACGAAAGGTTTGATTCCTTATTTATGGTCTACAAAAATAGAAAACTGAGTAAGGAATTCTGTTGACCGAGAGGAAGGTGTGAGGCATCCCTCGAGTCCCGTGGTTCTAGCACGGTCGCTTTATTGACTCATGTGCGGCTTAAATTAATTCTTGGCTATTCTTGTATTTTATTGGTTATGGCTTGTATATTACCACTTCACTTAATTTTTATATTTTTTATTAAAGTTTTTGACCTAGATGCGGTACGCACACAAGGTATTCCATTGAAGGTAGATGTTAAACCAAGGTACGGAATGTACACATGGTTAAAACATAATTAATTTAAATTTAAGGGTTTCGAGACGCAGGAATGCGCACATAACCCTTTTATTACTTAAACATATCAATCCAGTATTCGGGTACGAATACATGGGCTAATATTTAAAGTGCACCTAAAATTTTTCTAGCGTTTTAGGATATTTCAATTATTGTTTTTCTTTTAGATTCGAGATATATATTCGTATATTATTATTATTATTATTATTATTATTATTATTGGAAGGAGTCTTGAATTAGTTCATGGCTCATGTCGCTCCCTCACAATTATTCTTTTATTCTAATACTTCTTTTTTTGTATATAGCGAGCTTTGAATTAATTTGCAACTCGCATTTATCTATTAATAGGCCTTATAAATATGTCTATACCTAAGTAGTTATATTCTTCCATGACCCCATCCTCCGTGGAAATGAGAAAGAAGTCTATTCAAACATCCGTTTTATTTGCAAAGAAAAATATTCATGCTAACAGAGATTCAAATGAAATTTATATAACAAAGAGACAAACTCATAAGGATTCCAGCTTGTTCTTGAATGATGAAATAAGGGAAAAAAATCTACATTCTTAGACTAATTTAGGATAGCTAAAGTTACACTAAAATAATTTAAAGTAAAGTTAAAACTTGAAGAACTTGATACCAAAAACAAGATTTTCTTTAAAGTATTCCTACTAAGATGTTCTTTAAAACTAATATTTTTTTTATATAAAAGAAACTCACTATACTTTTAGAAAAAAAATTATTATAGTTTTTGGCCTATTTAATACTACCCTCATCTAGCCCCATTCTAAACAATTGTAAAAATTATCAAAAAGGCTTAATACAAGCACAACATAAATAAATAAAATAAAACTGAAATGAGCCAACACCCTATGGAAAAAGAACTGCAATTCAAGTAGAACTTAAGACAACCAACATAAAACTAATCCATCTTTAACATACTAGTCAAACTTTATTTAAAACATATCAAAGTAGGACTTAAAGAATATAAATGAACCTTCAAATTTTTTATGGATATCCGCAGAACACGTACTGTACGAATTCCAAACGGAACTTCAAAACTCAACTAAATAGTTCTTTTGAATCTTGCCTTGGTTACTGCCTTTTTCTTTTCAGATCTCCTTTCTTTCTCTTTTTCTATCATCTCGTATTTTTTCTTCTGTTCAAAGTTTTGTTTTTCAAAATCTTGCCCTCCCCCTTTTATGTAATGTGTGCGTATTATATATAGATGTATGGGTGAGGGAAGTTAATGTGTTAGTGTGTGTGTGCGTGAAAGAGTGGGAGACATGGGGATTGGGACGTGAGCGTGTGCATTGGTATAGAGTGACGTGAGGGGTGGGGACGTTAGGATTGTTAGATCAGATAAGAGTTAGCTAAGATCTCTTTTTTTTTTAAATTAAAATATGTTATTTTATTTACTTCTTTTATTTAAATAAAAGGTAAGGTAAAATACGTAAATAAAAATATGAACCTACTTCTTTTAGACTAAGAAAAATATAAGGAAATTAAATATTTGCATATAATTTAAATAATACTAAGAAAAGATACCATAGCTTACTTATTTGAATTCAAATTAAAAGAAACCAAGTATTTTTTTATAAATTTTTTTTTCTCTTGTAAATAGAAATAAACTTATACCCTAAGAATGTGAATAGTTTTTTGTAGTTTTTAATATTTTTTTTTTCAAATAAAACCTATTAAGAGTAAGATAAAAGTTTAAAATATTAAGATTAGACCTAAAAGAAATATTTACACAGGTAAGTGTACCACTACACAAATATCAACATCATAAATCTCGCCACATGTGCAATAGTAACATAAATGCCCGCCTTGTCTTGCCACACGTGCATAATAATATTTCCACCTTGTCTCGCCGCATGCGCAACCCACATATATATATATATACCCCACCTTATCACGCCGCATGTGCAAATATCAATAGTAACAATAGCACGACCCAATTTCCATCTTAGGCCGCAATGGCGCCCAACACCATTGCCAGGCAAGCCAACACTGATCAAACTAATGGTTTCCCGTTTAAATAAATTACTAAGTGGATAACATTTTCTCATTTGTTTAAAAGATTTAGAAATTTGCAAATGTAACATAATTAAACGAAAGCAAACGAGTACAAATCGTAATCATGTAAACAAATCCAAAATCATAAGTCTACTAGTGTGTGTGCCAAGACCTGGTGTCACAAGTATGTGGGTAATCTAGTAGAATATACAAAAGAATACTAGCCTACTGTCTGAAATGTAGACAGAAAAAAATAAAACATAAGGGAGATTCTAGCTGCTGCAGAATGACTCGGAAGGCAGCTCACAGTGAAGTCTCGATATGGGGATCAAATCTGCGCACCAGACTGGTAACCAGATGCACCTGCCTCAGATCCTGTACAATTAAGTACAAAAGTGTAGCGTGAGTATATAAATAATATGTACCCAGTAAGTATCTAGTCTAACCTTGAAGAAGTAGTGACGAGGGGTCGACTCCAACACTTACTAGGGCCAATAACATGATAATATGAAATTCTAATTAAGGATAATATACAATAATAATACTCAGAACAAGAAATAACTGAACAAGTCTTCAGAAATATTTAAGAGCTTGAATCACTTCCTTCCTTTAAAACATATGATCACACAAACAATGAATTTATCACACACGAATACCACCGATGACGTTCGGCCTGATCCAACATAAATATAAAATGTGTACTGTCGAGGGTCGAACGACGCAAACCATAGATGCATCTATTACCCCGCTCGCGAATCATACATGCGACGCGGTCAAATATATATTTATCAATAAATCATAACCCTTTCTTGAATCTTTTTAAAATAAAGACAATTCGACTTGAAACTTTTAAATCCTTAAAAATCCTCAACTCAGTTCCATTTGATACAATTAACAAATATAATCAAATAACGGTGTCCACAAGCATGGTGTAAACCTAAAACTACCCGAACATAAATAGGAATAGTAGCTACATACGGACTCTCGTCACTTCGTGCGTACGTAGCCCCCACAAATAACAACACATATTAATTAAGTTCACCTATGGGGTAAGTTCCTTCTTACAAGGTTAGAAAAGAGACTTACCTCGTCTCAAAGCTTACTTCCCAATTCAAGAATGTGCTCGAACCTCCAAATTTGATGCCAAACGACTCGAAACCAGCCAAACATTCTATAAATTGATCAATCTATGCTCAAAAGTTCATATCTCTACTATTAAAGTGATTACCCAACCAAAATTGCAAGATTCCTAAAATTCACCCACGGTCCCACACGCCCGGATTCCAAAAATGTTTGAAGAAAGTTGTTACCCATAACCTTAGGAACACAATATATGATTTTCACTAAGTTTCATAATCATTTTCGTTGTAAAATCTCATTTTTATTAAACCCTAGGTTTTTCTTCTCAACCCATGATTTCTACCAAATTTTCATGTGGCAATCTACCCATAATATATGTACTAAACTCATATTCAAAAACAATTACTTACCTCATAAAGCTAGGTCGAAATCCCCTCCTTAGAAGCTCTCAAATCGCCCAAGAGTGGAAACAAATATGATAAAAATTGTCATAACACGTAATAAATGAGGCTCACTGCCTACAGCGGTTTCTGCACCTGCGGTCATAGGGCCGCACCTGTGCCCTTGCTTCTGCGGACAAGGGTCCTCTTTTACAGAATTCACTGGGCAGGCTGGGATCACTAATGCGTACAGGTACTCGCTTCTGCAGAGGATGGGTTGTATCTGCAGAACCTGGGCTGCCCCCTTTGGCCGCTTCTGCAAAGATTGGCTTGCACCTGCGAGCTCGCACCTGCGGCTGACCAAGCGCAGGTGCGGTTTTGACAGGTCTGGTGCATCAACTATTGCTCCAAATTCTCATCTTTCTCCGAGCCTCGCCCGATTGATACTCGAGGCCCCGCCCAAACATACCAACAAGTTTGGAATCATAAAATGGACTCGATCGAACTCTCGGAACGCCCGAAACAACATTAAAACTAAGAATCGCACCCCAAAACCAATTGAATCAAACTTAAGAACTTCAAGTTCTTCAATTTACTTCCAATGCGCCGAAATGTATTTAAATTACTCGGAATGACACCAAATTATACGTGCAAGCCTTAAATGATATTACGGAACTATTCCCGATCTCGGAATTGTGTTTAGACCTCGATATCACCAAAACCCACTCCAAACTAAATTTAAAAAACTTTTAAAACCTTCCAGAACCAACTGTCACTATTAGGCGCCGAAATGCTCCCGGGTCATCCAAACCCCGATCAGAACATACGACCAAGTTCGAAATTATAATACGAACCTATTGGAACCGTCAAATCCCGATTCCGAGGTTGTTTACTCAAAAATATTGACCGAAGTTAAACTTGGCCTTTTAATCCAACCTTAAGGAACCAAGTGTTCCGATTTGAACCCGAACCCTTCCAAATTCCGAACTAACCATCCCTGCAAGTCATAAAACAGTAAAAGCATGTACGAGAAGTCTTATTTAAGGGAACAAAGTTTTAGAAACTAAACCGGTTGGGTCATTACATTCTCCACCTCTTAAACAAATATCCGTCCTCGAACGGGTTTAGAATCATACCTGAAGTGCTGAATAAGTGTGGATATCTGCTCCGCATATCCTCCTCAGACTCCCAGGTCACCACCTCGACTGGTTGGCCCCTCCACTGGACCTTTACCACAGAAATCCTCTTGGATCTCAACTGGCGATCCTGTCTAGCAACAATGGCAACTGGTCCTCCTCATAACCCAAGCTCTCATCTAGATGAATAGTGTTGGAGTCAAACACATGTGACAAGTCGGAGTGATACCTCTGGAGCATAGACACGTGAAAAACCGGATGAACCCCTGATAGGCTGGGAGGTAAAGCAAGCTCATAAGCAACCTCCCTAACCCGCCTCAACACCTCAAATGGTCCTATAAACCTTGGGCTCAACTTGCCCTTCTTCCCGAATTTCATAATGCCCTTTATCGACAAGACTTTCAAGAGAACCTTCTCGCCTACCATAAATGATACATCATGCGCCTTCTGATCTGCGTAACTCTTCTGTCTGGACTGTGCTTTGCTAAGTCGCTCCTGAATCAACTTTGCCTTTTGCAAGGCATCCTTCACCAAGTCAGTACCATATAACTTAGCCTCGCCGAGCTCAAACCACTCGATAGGAGAACGACATCGCCGACCATATAAAGCCTCAAATGGAGCCATCTCGATGCTAGACTGATAACTTTTGTTGTAAGCAAACTCGGCCAAAGGCAAGAACTGATCCCACTGTCCCCCAAAGTATGTCACACATGATCTAAGAATGTCATCCAAGATCTGGACTGTCCGCTTTGACTGCCCGTCGGTCTGTGGATGGAACGCAATGTTGTGCTCTACACGGGTCCCAAACTCACTCTGTACGGCTCTCCAGAAATGCGAAGTGAACTGAGGGCCTCTGTCTGATATGATGGAAACAGGCACAACGTGCAACCGAACTATCTCCCAAATATAAATCTGGGCCAACCTCTTTGAATTATAAGTAGTTGCAACTGGAATGAAGTGTGCTGACTTGGTCAACCTGTCAACAATGACCCAAAATGCATCGAACTTCCGCAAAGTCCGCAGCAACCCAACTATGAAGTCCATAGTAATGCGTTCATATTTCCACTCTGGTGTAGTCATCTGCTGGAGTAAGCCACCTGGCCTCTGGTGCTCATACTTATTGTCACGACCCAATTTCACCTATAGGTCGTGATGGTGCCCAATATTATAACTAGGCAAGCCAACTAATAATTTAAACATACCTCAATTATTTTCAGAATAATTTTCTAAGAAATTTTATTCTTTTACTTGCAATATTAAAGGAGTTAGAAAATATACTGATAACCTAAATCCAGGAAAATAATACAAATCCAAATTCTACCAGTGTGTGTGCCAAGACCTGGTGTCACAAGTGTATGAGAATCTAGTAGATTATACAAAATCCCACATACTGTCTGAAATAAAATAGACATAATGTAAATATAAGAAGAGGCAATGGTAGCTACAGAAAGGCAGCTCACCGCTACAACTCTGGATAACGTGGGTGTGCAATGATAGGTCCTCCACTAGTGTCTGTCTCAGATCCTACACAAAAAGTGTAGCAAGTGTAGCATGAGTACGTAAACAACGTGTACCCACTAAGTATCAACCCTAATCTCTAAGTGTTAGAGACGGAAAATCGACTTTGACACTCACTAAGGGTCAATAATAATAATTAGAATAAAAATAGAATATTTAAATACATGATTCCTAGAATTTACAATAATTCTTATTTAACCATCAGGAATAATTAAATTCCTTCAAATGCAACAATTTCTAATATATAAATTGAATTCACAAGCTGCAATTAAATATCACGGTATCGTGTAATTATTATTGTTATTAGGAACGATTTCTGCCGAGGTCATACGGCCCGATCCAGAGTATCGTGTATATTGCCGAGGGATGTGCGACACGATCCATAGATGCATCTATACTGCCGAGGCGTTCGGCCCGCTCCACAAGAAAGGAGGATATTTTCTTATGTACCTCCGGAATGAGAGTATATTTATTATAATATTAATTTGAGAGGATGAACCATTTTCTTTAACAATTAATAAATTTAAACAGAAAATTAAGTATATGAGATTTTCATATTTTACTATCTTTCCCTAACACTTCACAATATATATATCAAATAATTTAATTAAATAAAGAATACAATTTACACACATAATTCATGCTTTGAGTCCTAAACTACCCGGACTTTAACATAGATAGTAGCTACGTATAGACTCTCGTCACCTCGTGCATACGTAGCCCCCACAATTAGCAACAATTATTAATTTAATTGCCTATGGGGTAATTTCCCCCTCACAAGATTAGACAACAGACTTACCTCAATTTGCTCCAATTTAATCCACTAGTAGGCTCTTTCCTCGATTATCCAACTCTGAATGGCTCGAATCTAGCCAAGATAAATTCGATACAATCACTAAAATTTAGAGGAGTCAATTTCATAAGGAAATACTACATTTTTCAATAAAATCCGAATTAACTCAAAAATTGTTCGTGGGGCCCACGTATCAGAATCCAGTGAAACCAACAAATCCGATAACCCATTCAATTACGAGTCCAACCATACCAGTTTCACTCAAATCCGACTCTGAATCGACACCGAAATCTCAAAAACTCGTTTCTATGAGATTTCTACAATTTTCCAAATTTCAATCTCAAAACACTAATTAAATGGTGAAAATAATGATATATTCATGTATATTGACCAAATCCGAGTTAGAATCACTTACTCTAATGTCTTTCCTTAAACATCTATCAAAACTCGCCTCTACTCAAGCTCTAATTTGTCAAAAATGATGAATGAGACGAAGTCCCCTCCTTTATAATTATGCCCAGGGTAGTCCTAGGTCCTGCCTCGAGCATGGCCTCGATCTTCGGCCTCGATCGTGGCTTCGATCATGACCCTCGAGCCCTGCCTTCGATCATGGCCCAATCATGACCCTCGAGCCTTGCCTTCGATCATGACCCTCGAGCCTGCCTTCGATCATGGCCCCCGAGCATGGACTCGATCTTGGGCTCGACCATGACTTCGATTTCAGCCCCGAATTTCCAGCATAAAAGAAAAATTGCAGCAGCTGTTTTAAGTCTAACTTTTGATCCGTTAACCATCCGAAACTCACCCTAGGCCCTCGCGACCTCAACCAAATATACCAACAAGTCCTAAAACATCATACGAACTTAGTCGAGCCTTCAAATCACATCCCACAACACTAAATCCACGAATCATACTTCAATTCAAGCTTGATGAAACTTAAAATTTCTAACTTCTACATTCGGTACCGAAACCTATCAAATCAAGTCCGATTGACCTCAAATTTTGAACACAAGTCATAAATGACATAACAGAGCGATGAAAATTTTCGGAACTGGATTCTGACTCCGATATCAAAAAATCAACTCCTCGATCAAACTTCCAAACTTAAATTCCTATTTTAGCAATTTCAAGCCTAATTTAACTACTGACTTCCAAATAAAATTCTGAACATGCTCCTAAGTCCAAAATTACCATACGAAGCTGTTGGAATCATCAAAATTCTATTATGGTGTCATTTTCTAAAAATGTTGACCAAAGTCAAACTTAGCATTTTAAGGCTAACGTAAGGAACAAAGTGTGCCGATTTCAATCCGAACACTTTCAAATCCCGAACCAACCATCCCCACAAGTCATAAATTAATAAAAGCACATACGGGGAGTTTTATTTAAGGGAACGGGGGTTCTAAAAGGCAAAATGACTGGTTGAGTCATTACATTCTCTACCTTTTAAACAAACGTTCGTCCTCGAACGAGTTTAGAATTGTACCAGGATTGCTGAATAAGTGTGGATATCTAGTCGGCATGTTTTCCTCGGCCTCCCAAGTCAGTTCCTCAACTAGTTGGCCCCTCCACTGAACTTTTACTGCAGAAATCCTCTTGGGCCTCAACTTGCGAACCTGTTTATCAACAATGGCAACTGGATCCTCTTCATAACCCAAGCTATTATCTAGTTGAATTGTGCTAAAGTCTAA
Organism: Nicotiana otophora; assembly: GCA_000715115.1. Classification (NCBI taxonomy): domain Eukaryota; kingdom Viridiplantae; phylum Streptophyta; class Magnoliopsida; order Solanales; family Solanaceae; genus Nicotiana; species Nicotiana otophora. The sequence continues at coordinate 10,370 of AWOL01S0048539.1, read as the reverse complement.
CACATGTGATAGGTCGGCACGATACTTCCGGAGCCTAGATACATGGAAAACCGAATGGACTCCTGTAGGCTGGGAGGCAAAGCAAGCTCGTAAGCAACCTCCCCAACTCGTCTTAACACCTCAAATGGGCCTATAAACCTTGGGCTCAATTTCTCCTTTTTCCCAAATCTCATGATTCCCTTAATCGGCGAGACTTTCAACAGAACTTTTTCACCCATCATAAATTCATAAATCACTTGCTTTCTGATCTGCGTAACTCTTCTGTCTGGACTGCGCTGTACGAAGTCGCTCCTGAATCAACTTTACCTTTTCCAAGGCATCTTTCACCAAATCAGTACCGTCTAGCTTAGACTCGCCGGGCTTAAACCATCCGATGGGCGAACGACATCGCTGGCCATATAAAGCCTCGAATAGAGCCATCTTGATGCTGGATTGGTAACTGTTATTATAAGCAAACTCGGCCAAAGGCAAGAAACTATCCCACTGACCTCCAAAGTCAATCACACATTCCCTGAGCATATCCTCCAAAATATGAATTGTCCGCTCTAACTGCCCGTCGATTTGCGGATGAAAGGTTGTGCTGAGCTCTACACGGGTCCCTAATTGACTCTGTACTGCTCTCCAGAAATGTGAAGCAAACTGAGGGCCTCTATCTAATATGATAGAAATTGGCACACTGTGCAACCGAACTATCTCTTGAATAAATATCTGGGCCAACCTCTCTGAAGTATACGTAGTCACAACAGGAATAAAGTGTGCCGACTTGATTAACCTGTCGACAATGACCCAAACTGCATCAAACTTCTGCAAGGTCCGCGGCAACCCAACTACAAAATCCATAGTAATTCGTTCCCATTTCCACTCCGGTATGGTCATCTGCTGAAGTAAGCCACCTGGCCTATGGTGCTCATATTTAACTTGCTGGCAATTTAAACACCTAGCTACATACTCAACAAAGTCCTTTTTCATTCATCACCACCAATAACGTTACCTTAGGTCACAATACATCTTCGTAGCACCTGGATGAATAGAATACCGAGAACTGTGTGCTTCCTCTGGGATCTTTTTCCTCAGTCCATCCACATTAGGAACACATAGACGATCCTGGAGTCGCAAGACACCATCCGTGCCAATAGTAACTTCCTCGGTACCATCCCGTAGTACCGTTTCTCGAAGAACCATTAAGTGTGGATCATCATACTGGCGAGCCTTGATCTGCTCAAATAGTGAAGACTGAGCGACAACACATGCAAGAACTGGACTGGGCTCTGAAATATCCAGCCGCACAAGTCTGTTAGACAAGGACTAAATATCCAAAGCCAATGGCCTCTCCTCTGCTGAAATGAAATCCAAACTACCCATACTCTCTGCCTTTCTACTCAAGGCGTCTGCAACCACATTTGCTTTGCCCGGATGATACAGGATAGTAATATCATAATCTTTTAGTAACTCAAGCCATCTTCGCTGTCTCAAATTTAGACCCCTCTGCTTGAAAAAATGCTGCAAACTACGATGATCAGTGTAAACTTCACAAGACACCCCATAAAGATAATGCCTCCAAATCTTAAGAGCGTGAACAATCGCAACTAACTCCAAATCATGCACCAGATAATTCTTCTTGTGGGACTTTAGCTGACGTGAAGCATATGAAATAACTCTACCTTCCTGCATCAATACACAACCCAAGCCAACATGTGACATGTCATAATACACTGTATACATCCCCGAACCGGAAGGCAACACTAATACTGGTGCTGTAGTCAATGCTGTCTTGAGCTTCTGAAAGATCCCCTCACAGTCATTGGTCCATCGGAATGGAGCACCTTTCTGGGTTAATTTGGTCGAAGGTGCTGCAATAGATGAAGAACCTTCCACGAACCGACGATAATAACCTGCTAAACCCAGAAAACTCTTGATCCCAGTCGCCGAAGTAGGACGATGCCAATTCTAAACTGCCTCGATCTTTTTGGGATCAACTTTAATGCCCTCGCCCGATACAATATGCCCCAAAATGCTACTGACTTTAACCAGAAATCACATTTGGAGAACTTAGCATATAGCTTTTGTTCCCACAACGACTGAAGCACCACTCTTATATGTTGCTCGTGATCTTCTTTATTGCGCGAGTAAATCAAAATATCATCAATGAAGATGACAAATGAATCAATATGTGGCATAAATACCTTGTTCATCAAATCCATAAACGTTGCTGGGGCATTAGTTAAGCCAAAGGACATCACCAGAAACTCTGATACCATGTTGTCACGACCCAATTTCACCTATAGGTCATGATGACGCCCAACACTACAGCTAGGCAAGCCAACTAGTGATTTAAACATACCTTAATTATTTTCAGAATAATTTTCTAAGAAATTTTATTCTTTTACTAGAAATATTAAAGGAATTAGAAAAGATACTAATAACCTAAATCCAGAAAAATAATACAAATCCAAATTCTACCAGTGTGTATGCCAAGACCTGGTATCACAAGTGTATAAGCATCTAGTAGATTATACAAAACCCTATATATTATATGAAATAAAATAGACATAATGTAAATACAAGAAGAGGCAATGGTAGCTGCAGAACGGTTCAGAAAGGCAGCTCACCACTACGCCTCTGGATAACGTGGGCGTGCAATGATAGGTCCTCCACTAGTGCCTGTCTCAGATCCTGCAAAAAAGTGCAGCAAGTGTAGCATGAGTACGTAAACAACGTGTACCTAGTAAGTATCAAGCCTAATCTCGAAGTGATAAAGACGAGAAGTCGACTTTGATACTCACTAAGGGTCAATAATAATAATTGGAATAAAAATAGAATATTTAAATACATGATTCCTAGAATTTACAATAATTCTTATTTAACCAGCAGGAATAATTAAATTCCTTCAAATGCAACAATTTCCAATCTATAAATTGAATTCACAAGCTGCAATTAAATATCAAGGTATCATGTAATTATTATTATTATTAGGCACGATTTATGCCGAGGTCGTACGACCCGATCCAGAGTGTCGTGTACACTGCCGAGGGACGTGCGGCATGATCCATAGATGCATCTATACTGCCGAGGCGTTCGGCCCGCTCCACAAGAAAAGAGGACATTTTCTTATGTATCTCCGGAATGATAGTATATTTATTATAAGATTAATTCGAGAGGATAAACCATTTCCTTTAACAATTAATAAATTTAAACAGAAAATTAAGTATATGAGATTTCCATCTTTTACTATCTTTCCCTAACACTTCACAATATATATATATATATATATCAAATAATTTAATTAAATAAAGAATACAATTTACACACATAATTCATGCTTTGAGTCCTAAACTACCCGGAATTTAACATAGATAGTAGCTACGTATGGACTCTCGTCACCTCGTGCATACGTAGCCCCCACAATTAGCAATAATTATTAATTTAATCACCTATTGGGTAATTTCTCTGTCACAAGAATAGACAAGAGACTTACCTCAATTTTCTCTAATTTAGTTCACTAGTAGGCCATTTCCTCGATTATCCAACTCTGAATGGCTCGAATCTAGGAAAACTAAATTCGATACAATTACTAAAACTTATAGGAGTCAATTTTATAAAGAAATACTACATTTTTCAATAAAATCCGAATTAACTCAAAAATCGTCTGTGGGGCCCACATATCATAATCCGGTGAAACTAACAAAATCCGACAACCCATTCAATTACGAGTCCAACCATACCAGTTTTACTCAAATCTGACTCTCAATCGACACCGAAATCTCAAAAACTCGTTTCTATGAGATTTCTAAAATTTTCCAAATTTCAATCTCAAAACACTAATTAAATGGTGAAAACAATGATATATTCATGTATATTGACCAAATCCAAGTTAGAATCACTTACTCCAATGTCTTTCCTTGAAAAGCTATCAAAAATCGCCTATGCTCAAGCTCCAATTTATCACAAATGATGAATGAGGCGAAGTCCCTTCCTTTATAATTCTGCCCAGGGTAGTCCTCGGTCCTGCCTCGAGCATGGCCTCGATCTTCGGCCTCAATCGTGGCTTCGATCATGACCCTCGAGCCCTGTCTTCGATCATGGCCCTCAAGCATGGGCCTTCAATCATGACCCTCGAGCCCTGCCTTCGATCATGACCCTCGAGCATGCCTTCGATCATGGCCATCGAGCATGGCCTAGATCTTGGGCTCGACCATGACTTCGATTTCACCCCCGAATTTCCAGCATAAAAGAAAAATTGCAGCAGCTGTTTTAAGTCCAATATTTGATCCGTTAACCATCCGAAACTCACGCGAGGCCCTCGGGACCTCAACAAAATCTACCAACAAGTCCTAAAACATCATACGAACTTAGTCGAGCCTTCAAATCACATCCCACAACACTAAAACCACGAATCATACTTCAATTCAAGCTTGATGAAACTTAAAATTTCCAACTTCTACATTCGGTACCGAAACCTATCAAATCAAGTTCGGTTGACCTCAAATTTTGCACACAAGTCATAAATGACATAACGGAGCTATGAAAATTTTTAGAACTGGATTCCGACTCCGATATCAAAAAGTAAACTCCCCGGTCAAACTTCCAAACTTAAATTCCTATTTTAGCAATTTCAAGCCTAATTTAACTACGACTTCCAAATAAAATTCTGAACACGCTCCTAAGTCCAAAATCACCATACGGAGCTGTTGGAATCATCAAAATTCTATTATGGGGTCGTTTTCTAAAAATGTTAACCGAAGTCAAACTTAGCATTTAAGGCCAACTTAAGGAACAAAGTGTGCCGATTTCAAACCGAATACTTCCAAATCCCCAACCAACCATCCCCACAAGTCATAAATTAATAAAAGCACATACGGAGAGTTTTATTTAAGGGAACGGGATTCTAAAAGTCCAAATGACCGGTTAGGTCATTACACTTAACCTGTTGGCAATTTAGGCACCTAGCAACATACTCAACTATGTCTTTCTTCATCCGCCGCCACCAATAATGTTGTCTCAGGTCCCGATACATCTTTGAAGTACCTGGATGAATGGAATATCGAGAACTGTGTGCCTCATCTAGGATCCTCTTCCTCAAGACATCGACATTAGGAACACATAGACGACCTGGGAGTCGCAGGACACCATCATCACCAATAGAAACATCCTTGGCAACGCCCTGTAGTACCGTCTCCCTGAGAACTGCCAAGTGCGAATCATCAAATTGTCGAGCCTTGATTTGCTCTAATAGTGAAGACTGGGCAACAACACATGCAAGAACTCGGTTGGGCTCTGAAATATCCAACCTCACAAGTCTGTTAGCCAATGACTGAATGTCCAAAGCTAGTGGCCTCTCCTCTACTGAAATGAATGCCAAGCTACCCATGCTCTCTGCCTTCATGCTCAAGGCATCCGTGACTACATTCGCCTTGATCGAATGATAAAGAATAGTGATGTCATAGTCCTTTAGTAACTCTTTCTTACATTCGATCCCCTGAAGACATCGAGCCCAAGGGCCACATCACTCGGGAACTACCGCCCAAGGCAGGTTCGCACAAACCGAGATAATAAAGATTGGGGGCACAAAGCTTATTTGGCAGTGTCCGAACTTTAAAGGCTATGACCACCCCCATTCGGGAATGATTATCTCGATTAAGCCTGGATGACTCGGGGTAACAAGCCCACTGGGCAACACCCAAACTAGAAAGGCTACAGTCATATTAAAATGGCTCGGAGACATCTGGTTAAGCCATCTGCACTACCTCAAATTGAGATCCCTTTGCTTGAACAAGTGCTGCAAACTGCGGTGATCAGTGTAAGCCTCACAAGGCACCCCATATAGATAATGCCTCCAGATCTTAAGAGCATGAATAATCGCAGCCAACTCCAAGTCGTGCACAAGATAATTCTTCTCATGGGGCTTCAGCTGACGTGAAGCATATGTAATAACTCGCCCTTCCTGCATCAATACACAACCCAGGCCAACGCATGAAGCGTCGCAATACACAGTATACATCCCCGAACCGAAAGGCAACACTAGAATTGGTGTTGTAGTCAAGGTCGTCTTGAGATTCTGAAATCTCGCCTCATAATTATCGGTCCAACAGAATGGGGCACACTTCTGGGTCAGTCTAGTCAAAGGTGTTGCAATGGATGAGAAGCCCTACATAAATCGGCGATAATAACCTACTAGCCCCAAGAAACTCCCGATCTCAGTTGCCGAAGTAGGGCAAGGCCAACTCTAAGCCGCCTCAATCTTCTTGGGATCCACCTTAATACCCTCGCCTGATACCACATGCCCCAAGAATGCCACAGAATCTAACCAAAACTCACATTTGGAGAACTTAGCATATAACTTCTGTTCCCTCAAGGTCTGAAGCACCACTCTCAAATGCTGCTCATGCTCCTCCATGCTACGTGAGCAAATCAAGATGTCATCAATGAAAGCAATAACAAAGGAATTGATATAAGGCCTGAACACCTTGTTCATCAAATGCATAAATGTCGCTGGGGCATTAGTCAGGTTGAAGGACATCACTAGAAACTCATAATGGCCATATTTAGTGCGGAAGGCAGTCTTTGAAACATCTGAGTCCCGAATATGTAACTGATGATATCCCGATCTTAAGTCGATCTTAGAAAACACCCTAGCACCCAGCAACTTGTCAAAGAAATCATCAATACTCAAAAACGGGTACTTGTTCTTAATGGTGACTTTGTTCAATTGGAGGTAATCAATGCACATCCGCATAGTCCCATCCTTCTTCTTCACAAATAATACTGGTGCACCCCAAGGTGATACACTCTGCTTGACGAACCCCTTCGCTAGCAACTCCTCAAGTTGTTCCTAAAACTACTTCAATTCATTCGGAGCCATACGATATGGTGGGATGGATATAGTCTGAGTGTATGGATCCAAGTCAATACATAAATCAATATCACGATCTGGTGGCATGCCTGGAAGGTTAGAAGGAAACACATCGGCAAATTCCTGGACTACTGGCACTGAATCAATCATTGGAGACTCTGCGATGGTATCCCAAACATAGGCTAGATAAGCCAAATAACCCTTCTCGACTATATGTCGAGCCTTCAGAAAAGAGATAACCCAACTAGATGTACTGACAGACGAACCCGTCCACTCCAATCTAGGCAACTCTAGCATTGCTAAGGTAACTATTTTGGCATGGAAATCAAGGATGGCATGATATGGGGATAACCAGTCCATGCCCAGGATGACCTCAAAGTCGGTCATGTCAAGTAACAGAAGGTTTGATCTATTCTCGTAACCACAGAATGTGACCACACATGATCGATAGATCCGATCCACAACCACAGAATCGTCCATAGGAGTGGACACATAAATAGAAGTATCCAAGGACTCGCGAGGAATATCTAGGAAATGAGAAAACAGAGATAATACATAATAATAATAGGTAGATCCTGGATCAAATAACACTGAAGCATCCCTACCACAGACAGAAATAATACATGTGATCACGGCATTTGAGGCCACTGCATCTGGGCTTGCCGGAAAAGCATAGAATCTAGCTGGAGTGCCGACTGGTTGGCCTCCACCTGACTAAACAATAGCTGGCTGACCTCCCCTTACCTGGCCTCCACCTCTAGGATGGCCCCTACCCGGTTGTCCCCCATATCTGGGCGGTCGGACGGTTGGTTCTACAATTATGGGCTGATGACCCTATTGTACTGCCTTACCCCGAAGTTTGGGACAAGTTCTATTTTTGTGACCCGGATCTCCACACTCGTAACAACCTCTCGGTACCATAGACTATTGCCCCGAAGTCTGACCCTGGTGGCATGAATACCCACTAGAAGAACCCTGAATGGATGGTGGGTGGTATGAACTCTTTGGCATGGTGCTGAAATAGGCACTAGAAGAATCCTGATGACTGGTGGGCGATAAGAACTCTCTGGCATAGCACAAAAATAGGGTCATGTCGGAGTACCCCGAGGAGGTGGTGGTGCTGGATATGTGGACCTGCTAGGCTGACCCCTCCCAAACTACCCCCTTCCCCTGGCTGGGGCACCTCTAAACTTTCCAGAGAATCGAGCCCGCTTGTCCTGCTATATATGCTCTCTACCGCTCTGGCGGTAGCCCTCAATCCTCTGAGTAATCTCCACTACTAGTTGATAACCAGTACCCATCTCAACCTCCCGGGCCATACTAGCTCGAATACTGGGGTGAAACCCAGCAACAAATCTCTGCACTCTCCCTGCGTCGGTAGGAAGTATCATGAGTGCATGGCGAGACAACTCAAAGAATCTTTCCTCATAATCAGTCACTGACATCTGACCCTGATCGAACTGACCTCGCAACTCTTCCCTCTGAGATGGTGGAATATACCTATCCAAGAAAAGATGTGTAAACTGGTCCCAAGTCATGGGAGGAGAACCCGCTGGTTTGCCAAGAAGATAAGACTGCCACCATCTACGAGCCCTGCCCTACAACTGGAAAGTAGTCAAATCCACCCCATGGGACTCCAATATCCTCATGTTATGAAGTATGTCCCTGCACCGGTCAATGAAGTCCTGGGGATCCCTATGCCGCTCCCCCCTCGAATATAGGAGGGTGTAGCCTAGTCCATCTGTTTAATAGCTTCTGCAGATCGCTGTCCGCAACTAGTCTAGGATCAGGTGCAACCGCTGTAACTGGCTGGGCTCTGCCTACGGGTAGTGTACTTGGAGTCTGATATACTGTAGCTGCATGCCCCGGAGCCTAGACAGTAGGGGTCTGCGCTCCCCCTCCCGCCTGAGATGTTGCCGGGTCTGGTTAAAATAAACTAGCCCGAGTCATAGTGTCCATGAATCTTAGCATACGACCCATGACCTCCTAAAAACCCGGTGCTGACATGAAATCTACCGGGGCTGGCTCTGTGGTGGGCACCTCGCCCTTATCCTAAATGATGGGATCCTTCACTGGATCCGCTGGTGGTGCTATCGGGGAAGCTCTGGGACGCCCTCGTCCCCTACCTCAGGCCGGTGCCCTCCCCCGGCCTCTGCCTCGGCCTCAAGCAACGGGGGGAGCAGCGCCTAACGGGTTCGGAATGTCCACCATACCTTCCTCACCATCTGTGAGAGAATGAGATAAAGGGCTTTAGTATACCACCAACTACACGATAGGAGATGAATAAAGAGTAGTTTCCTAACACCCTATAGCCTCTCGAAGATAAGTACGGACGTCTCTGCACCGATCCGCAAGACTTTACTAGGTCTGCCCATAACTTGTGAGACCTTCGTGAACCTAGTGCTCTGGTACCATGTTGTCACGACCCAATTTCCTTCTTAGGCCGCGATGGCGCCTAACACCATTGTTAGGCAAGCCAACACTGATCAAACTAATGGTTTCCCATTTAAATAAATTACTAAGTGGATAACATTTTCTCATTTGTTTAAAATATTTAGAAATTTGCAAATGTGACATAATTAAATGGAAGCAAACGAGTACAAATCGTAATTAAATGGAAGCAAACGAGTCTACTAGTGTGTGTGCCAAGACCTGGTGTCACAAGTATGTGGGCAATGTAGTAGAATATACAAAAGAACACTAGCCTACTGTCTGAAATGAAATAGACAAAAAACATAAAACATAAGGGAGACTCCAGCTGGTGCAGAATGGCTCGAAAGGTAGCTCACCGTAAAGTCTCGAGATGGGGATCAGATCTGCACACCAGACTGGTAACCAGATGCACCTGCCTCAGATCTGTCATGACCCATATTCCCCCTCCGTGTGATGTCGTGATAGCACCTAGTCTCTACAACTAGGTAAGCCTAACATATTTTGAAATATTGAAATAAAAATAAAAATTTAACCAATTATTCAAAAATACACAACAAATCCCAAGACCCGGAACATCGTGAATCACAAACTACAGAAGGAAAGATCTAGTGTCTCTATACATCAGAGTCTAACAAGGAAAAATACAGAAGATAATGGACATGGGAAAGAGTAGAAGGGGACTCCGAGGTCTGCGTATGCGGCAGATATACCTTGAAGTCTCCAAAACTGTCCCGGCTCACTGATAGTGCGGCTGATAAAGTGCACCTGGATTACAACAACAACAACAACAACCCAGTATAATCCCACTAGTGGGGTCTGGGGAGGGTAGTGTGTACGCAGACCTTACCCCTACCCTGGGGTAGAGAGGCTGTTTCCAAATGACCCTCGGCATCCTTCCCTCCAAGAACTCCCCACCTTGCTCTTGGGGTGACTCGAACTCACAACCTCTTGGTTGGAAGTGGAGGGTGCTTACCATCAGAGCAACCCACCTTGTCAGTGCGGCTGATAAAGTGCACCTGGATTAGCACACGAAAAACATGTGCAAAAAGTAGCATGAGTACACCACAATCGGTACCCAGTAAGTGCC
>AWOL01S0048538.1:0-15339 GCA_000715115.1 Nicotiana otophora | reverse complement strand
ATTTTAATACCGGCTCAGGTTGAGCGAGATTTGCTACTGGTCCGCTGTCCGGAGACTCAAGGTAGATCTGTCGGCATTCATAGACCTTAAAGTCCCCGTCTATATTTTATGTCCTACTGTTTTCTTTCATTCAGATAGTTATATTTCCTTCAGACTATTACTTAATACAGTTTTATAATATTCCGCACTTAATATATTTCATCTTAGTTAATTATGGTTATTTAATGAATGGAAATAAGGAATTGGTATAACTCTTTTTCTAACATTGACTTTCGTAGTAAGTGAAATGTTAGGCGCCATCACGGTCCCGTCGGTAGGAAATTTTGGGTCATTATAGTTGGTATCAAAGCCCTAGGTTACATTGGTCTCATGAGTCACGAGCAAGCTTAGTAGAGTCTGAAGGATCGGTACGGAGACGTCTGTACTTATCTCTCAGAGGCTATGAAGTTTAGGAACAATATCACCTCTTTTATTCCTTATCGCGAGGCATTGATTTTGCTTGAAACCTATATCTCACATTCCTTTGTATCTACTCGTATATGTCATTGCCCAATCGGTATCAGTTATGCATCCACGGTTCATGATGCCGCAGATGAACTACGAGGGAGATAGAGATGCTCAAATATTGCCTCAACGTGTGATCCCGACTAAAGATACGGACGTATAAAGAGATCATCCAGTGAATAATGTGGGGGGTGCAACGTACCTTGGCATCTGGTTGATTTATACGAGTTGCGAAAGTTAATATTATGGACCATCGAAAGTGGTGAACTATGACTTCGCGCCGAGTGGGGGAGTCCACTATCAATGAATGGATTGAGGGTCATGTGTTATATCAGTTTTGGACTGAAATGTATATATGTGGTACTGAAAGGTTCTCCCAAAATTGACACGTGTTTAAGGCCTGAGGTTTTGTAGAGGATAAGGTTGGGACTTCGAGTATGTCCGCCTCCGTAATAAGCTTATACTTCAGTACCAAAGGAGTTAGAGAAACAACATTAAATTTACAGAAGGTCTACTCAGCGTGGACGTCACGGTTGCGGATTTTGGGGTGCTTCGGAGGAAGTACAATGGTTGACGAGATTCTGGACTAAGAATTATCTTTATGGAGCTCTACTTTTGTGATCATTGTATATAAACAGGGGTAAAGTTTACCCCAAAGAAGAATCAAAGAGTATGTTAAGAAATGGGTCAGCTCAACAGTGTTGAGTCAGCATAACAAAAGAAGAAATTGGCCTTAGGAGAGATAATTCTCCACAGCTGTATGTGGCAAGCCTATGAAGAGGGCAGACTAGCCAATACAAAACCGTCCACTTGATTCGGTTCTCAGATATACTTTTGAAAGAGTTTGTTTCTCGGACTCTCCGTAATGCCTGGCGCATAGGGTTTGAACGATTGTGTCAGGTCACCATGACGGTGTCATAATATGCCATCAGGTTCAATAAGTTAGCCCGTCATATTCCTACTTTGCTTTATACAGCCAGAGAGTGAGTCCACAAACTCATTAAAAGACTTAATTATGATCGTAAAATTTTGTATGACTCAGGAGCTACAGACTGATACTTCATTTCCACTAGTGATAGAAATTGCCAAGATATTAGAACCTGTTCGGGTTGAGGAAAAAGGAAACTAAGGAGTCCAAGACGTCTCGAGGTTCGGGGGAATTCAGTGGATTCTACTCTGCGACTATAAATCATTATGGCGAGGGCTCAGCCAGTCGGCCAGCCCAGTTTGCACATCGGATTAATCGAGGTGCTCCAGTAAGTTCTTTTATTGCACCACTGACATGCGTTTCCTACAATGGTTATCCCAGTTATCTGACACATACTCAATATGAGCAGCCAAACCCGCAAAGGGGTTGTTATGAATACGGCGATACTAGGAACATCATGAGAAAATTGTTCCAAACTTGGGAGAGGCATATTTCATCAAAGCACGGCTACGTGCCCCATTGCAGTTACTACACTACCCACACGATCAGTTAAGGGTGGATGACAGGCGGGTAGAAGGCGTCCTAGAGGTGGAGACCCAGCCGTTGTTATATTTGTTTTATGGTATGGTGGAGGTCGTTATATCCGATGGTGTCGTTATAGGTACGACCTCGATTTAAAATAAAGGAATAATTTCCTTAAATTGATTCGGTTCTAAGTATCAAGACGAGTCCTCCTATTGTGCTCCACTTATGAGTGAGCTTCATAATTCTATAATCTACTTATGTGTTTACTTCTGTTGGGAGGTTTTGTGGAGATAACTACACCTATCATTCTATGATGTACTTTAATAAGATCTGTGAGGCTAAAGGTGCCTTTCCGGTACTTATTTCGGTATGTTTTGATGTATTTCCGAATAATTTATTTACAAATTATGAATTATATGCCCTACCGGTGTGGGGTTCATTATGTGTTGTGATTTTGTTTAACGAAAGTTATTTACAAGGAGAAAATGGAAAGTTTCGATTAGCAAGATGTGCATATTACTTGTGATTCAGAACTGAGGCCGAGGTCCTCGTATTTTAAAATAAATTGGTATGTCTAAATCGGGCTATGAGATGCGGTGGAAGTTATATAAGGATGAGATCCTTGTGTTTAAATTCTCCCTTGTGAAAATTAAATTTGTACTATAGTACTAATAGGGAGTCATGTCTGCTAGGCTTATTTGAAAAATATTTGTATGAAATTCTCTGTGCATACTTGCCAAATGCATGTTGTAATATTGAGTTGTAACCTACGAGGTAGGTGCCCGCCCAGGTGGCGTTAAATGTGACTCGTTAATTCGGGTAAATAATTATGAGGTTTTCATGCCTCGCATCTTTTATTAGTATTGTGAAGGTTTGAAACAAGATTTTAGTTAACATGAAGTTAATTGATGATTCTGTAATTTGATTATGAACAACTATTAAGACCAGATTGACCCAGAAGGGTGCCCCCTTTAGATGGTCAGACGAGTGTAAGTTGAGCTTTCAAAAGCTCAAGACCGCTTTGACTACAACGGTAGTATTGGAATTACCCACAGGTTCAGGATCGTATACGGTATATAGTGACGCCTCTCACATTGGTCTTGGTGCAGTATTAATGCAAGATGGCAAGGTAATTGTATATGCGTCGCGACAGTTGAAAGTTCACGAAAAGAATTATCCTGTTCATGACTTAGAATTGGCAGCCATTGTTCATGCGCTGAAGATTTGGAGGTATTACCTCTACGGTGTCTCATGTGAGGTATTTACTGATCATCGTAGCCTTCAGTATCTGTACAAACAAAAAGATCTTAATTTGAGGCAGAGAAGATGGTTGGAGTTGTTGAAAGACTATGATATCACCATGTTGTATCACCCCGGAAAGGCCAATGTGGTGGCTGATGCTTTGAGTAGAAAGACTGTGAGTATGGACAGTCTTGTGTATATTGCGGTTGGTGAGAGGCCATTAGCTGCAGATGTTCAGACTTTGGCTAATCAGTTCGTGAGGTTAGATGTTTCAGAACCCACTCGAGTTCTAGCTTGCACAGTCGCTCGGTCTTCTTTATATGAATGCATCAGAGAGAGGCAGTATGATGATCCTCGTTTACTTGTCCTTAAGAACATGGTGCGGCACGGTGATGCCAAATAGGTTGCTGTGGGGAAAGATAGAGTTCTGCGAATGCAGGGTCATATTTGTCTGCTTAATGTAGATGGGCTTCGTGAATTAATTCTTGAAGAGGCACACAGTTCTAGGTATTCTATTCATCCAGGTATCGCCAAAATGTATCAAGATTTGCAGTAACATTATTGGTGGAGGAGAATGAAAAGGGATATAGTTGCATATGTAGCTCGGTGTCTGAAATATCAGCAAGTTAAGTATGAGCATCAGAGACCTTAGTAGGCTGCTTCAGAAGTTAGAAATTCCTGAATGGAAATGGGAGCGTATCATTATGGATTTTGTTGTTGGACTCCCACGGACTCATAGAAACTTTGATGTAGTTTGGGGTCATTGTGGACAGGTTGACCAAGTCATCACATTGTTGAGTTAGCACATTTCATTCTAGTGGCGCTACCTATTCTTCAGAAAGGTTAGCTAAAATTTATATTCGTGAGATTGTCCGCCTTCACGGGGTGCCCGTGTCTATTATTTCAGATCGAGATAAGCAGTTTACCTCACATTTCTGGAGGGCTGTACAGCGTGAGATAGGCACGCGGGTGGAGTTGAGTACATCATTTCATCCACTGACAGACGGACAGTCAGAGCGCACTATTCAGATATTGGAAGATATGCTCTGCGCTTGTGTTGTAGACTTTGGAGGTTTTTGAGATCATTTCTTTCCACTTGCGGAGTTTGCTTATAATAATAGCCACCAGTCGAGCATTCATATAGCTCCATATGAGGCATTATACGGAAGGTGATGACGATCGCCAGTTGGTTAGTTTGAATCGGGAAAGGCTCGGTTGTTGGGTACCGATTTGGTACAGGATGCCTTGGACAAGGTCAAGATTATTCAGGATCGACTTCGCACAGCTTAGTCTAGGTAAAGAGTTATGCCGACCATAAAGTTAGTGATATTGCTTTCATGGTTGGAGAAAGAATATTGCTTCGGGTATCGCCCATGAAGAGTGTTATGAGAGTTGGGAAGAAGGGCAAGTTGAGCCCTAGGTATATCGGGCCATTTGAGATCCTCGGGAAAGTGGGGGAGGTAGCTTATAGAATTGCGTTGCCTCCAGGGTTATCCTCAGTTCATCCGGTATCCCATGTGTCTATGCTCCGGAAATATCATAGTGACCCGTCCCACGTGTTAGATATCAGCTCTGTCTAATTGGACAAGGATTTGACTTACGAGGAGGAGCCGGTGGAAATTCTAGCCCGGAAAGTTCGCCAGTTGAGATCAAAGAGTTACCCTTCAGTTCGAGTGCAGTGGAGAGGACAGCCTATTGGGGTAGCTACTTGGGATTCCGAGTCCGATATGCAGAGTAGATATCCCCACCTTTACACCAGCCCAGGTACTTTTCTATGTCCGTTCGAGGACGAACGGTTGTTTTAGAGGTGGAGAATGTGATGACCCAAAAGGTCATCTTATGTTTTAGAACTCGAATCTGCACTCTTAAGCCTTAAAATCTCATTTTTACCCTTCTCGATTTATGTGCGCAGTCCGGGCAGGTTTCCGGAAAGCTTTTATGTTGAAAATTGATGAAAATGAGAATTTATGCCTTAAAACTTAATTTTAGTTGACTTCGGTCAACATTTTTGGTAAACGGGCCCGGATCCATGTTTTGACGGTCCCGGTGGGTACGTATCGAATTATGGGACCTAGGCGTATGTCCGGAATCGAATTCGAAGGTCCCTAGTTTAAGTTATGAATTTTTGCTAAAACTTAAAAGTCTGAACATTAATTGTTTTTAAGAATTGATTGATGTTTGGCATTGTTAGTGCCGGGTCCGTATTCGGGTTTCGGAGCCCGGTACAGGTTCATTATGATATTTAAATTGGTCTGTGAAATTTGGTGAAAACGGAGTTGATTTGACGTGATTCGGACGTCCAGTAGAGAAGATATGAATTCTTAAGTGTTCTTGAGAATTTCATTTGATTTGGTGCTAAATTCGTAGTTCTAGGTGTTATTTTGGCGATTTGATTGCTCGAGCAAGTTCGTATGATATTTTTAGACTTGTGTGCATGTTTGGTTTGGAGTCTTGAGGCCTCGGGTGAGTTTCGGATAGGCCACGGGATGTTCCCCTCCTGACATTTCCTGTTTAGTTCTTCATTTCTGTTATTTGCATATACACTGTTAAATTGTACAGGTTGATTTGTAGGTGCCTTGCCTTAGCCTCGTCACTACTTCATCGAGGTTAGGCTTGACACTTACCAGTACATGGGGTCGGTTGTACTGATGCTGCACTCTGCACTTTCTGTGCAGATTTTGATACCGGCTCAAGTTGATCGAGATTCGCTACTGGTCCACTGTCCGGAGACTCAAGGTAGATCTGTCGGCTTACACAGACCTTGAAGTCCCCGTCTATCTTTTATGTCCTGCTGTTTTCTTTTATTCAGACAGTTGTATTTCTTTCAGACTATTACTTGTAGTAAATTCTAGAATGCTCGTGAATTGTGATTCCAGATCCGGGTAGTAGTAATTAATACAGTTTTACGATATTCCGCATTTAATATATTTCATCTTAGTTAATTATGATTATTTACTAAATGGAAATAAGGAATTGGTTTAACGATTTTTCTAACATTGGCTTGCCTAGCGAGTGAAATGTTTGGCGCCATCACGGTCCCGTCGGTGGAAAATTTCGGGTCGTGACAACAGGTACACCAGCAACTATGGAATAAATACAAGTCTGAATAAATGAACAAAGTTGTCTGAAATAATAAAATAGACAAAGAATGGTAAAAGGACAGGGACTCAAAAACTGCAAAATGAATCCATTGAGTGCAACTCACCCTAAGTCTCTGTGCAACGCCTATGCATAATCAAGAGGCTCCACTAGGACCCAGCTAAGGATCTGCAAAAACCGTTATGCAGAAGCGTAATATGAGTACACCATAATCGATATCCAGTTAGTATCAAGTTTAACCTCAAAGAAGTAGTAGCGAAGCTATAGGCATCAAGATACTTACAACAAGGATATAAATAACAATGCTTAGAACTGAAACAGTAAATAATCTCATGAATAACAAGAATCAAAAATATCAACAGTCGAAAGATATAAAAAATGCTTTTCCAAGTCAACAAATAATCACAATGCTGCTCAAATATAACATTTAAAGAACACATGCTACAATCAACGGAGTCGAGACTCCAAACTAGCATATATAGATGTCATGTAATAATTAGCATCTAAATGAATGCTCCTAAATGATTTAAGAATATCTATAAGTAATGACCTGGCCGGTCTTTTTGTATATTGCAGCATCATTTTCCTTTTTATTGCCTCTTCTATTTTCATTTGTGGTTATGTGACTTGCCGGGGTGGTTGCATTGATTTCGAAAAAGTTTCGGGGTGAATTGGGACACTTAATCCCAAAGTTGGAAGTTTAAGTTGAAAGAGATGACCAGAGTTTGACATGTGTGTAGACAACTCCGGAATAAAGTTTTGATGGTTCCAATAATTTCGTATGGTCATTTTTGACTTAGGCGTATGTCCGAATGTTGATTCGGAGGTCCGTAGGTTGATTTGGTATTTTTTGGCGAAAGTTGGAAAGTTGAAGGCTTGGAAGGTTGACAAGATTGACCGAGAGTTGACTTTATTAATATCGTACTCGGATTGTGATTTCGGGAGTTGGTATAGGTCCGCTGTGTCATTTAGGACTATCATGAAAATTTGAGGTCATTCGTAGTTGCTTAGGCTTGTTCGCCATTAGTTTTGAATTTGGAAATGCTCATTGGTTCATTAGGAATGAATTGGGGTGCGATTCGGAATTTTGATATTGTTTGGTGTGATTTAAGACCTCAAGTAGGTTTGTGTTGTGTTTTTAGATTGGTTGGTGTGATTGAACGGGGTCTCAAGGGCCTCGGGTGTGCTTCGGATGGGTTTCATACCATTCCTCTAAGTTTTGGATTGTTGTCAGCTGATGTCTGGTTTCCTTATTCGCAATCATGTAGAGGAAGTCGCAATCGCGTAGCTCTATTTGGTGGAAGGTGAGATTTGTACATCATGTTCGCGAATATAGGGAAGCGTTGGCAGAGCTTGAGGGAGCTTGTTCATCGCAAACGCGAGGGGGAAGCTGCGTTCGCGTAGAAGGTAAGTAAGGCTGAGGGGTGGCACGCGTTTGTTCATCGCGGTTGCGAGGGCTGGCCTGCAATCACGTAGCTCTGAGCGGATGGTCATCACGATCGTGACTGGAGTGTCGCTTTCGCATAAGAGGTTCTGGCAGCTGGGCAATTATTTTCTTCGCGATCACAACTCTATTTCCGCGATTGCGATGCACAACACCTGGGCAGACTATATAGTACTCTATTTCGACGTTTAGGTTCATTTTAACATAGTTTTAGTTGTAGAGCTCGGGTTTAGACAATTTTGGAGGGAATTTTCACGATTTAGATCGGGGTAAGTGTTTTTAACTTGGATTTATATATTATTCATGATTCCATATTTGTTTTTATCATTTAATTAGTGATTTGAATTGGAGAAATTGGGGGATTTTGTAAACACTTTCCTAAAGTATAAAATAAGGATTTGAAGGTCGATTTGAAGTCGGAATTGGATGATTTTGGTATGGTTGGACTCATATCGAAATGGGTATTCAAAATTAATGCGTTTGGCTGAGTTTCGAGGTGAGGGCCCGGGGTAGACTTTTAGAGTTGACTTCTTGATTTTTGTTAAAGATTGAATCTTTATTATCCGAAATTGCTTCCTACGACTTTTATTTATGATATTAAGTTATCTTGGCTAGATTCAAACTGTCTAGAATTGGATTTGCATGGGAAAGGCTTATTTGTAGATTAATTAACTTGTTTGAGGTAAGTATCTTGTCTAACTTTGTAAAAAAACTATCCCTTAGGATTTTGGGTTGTTTGTACAATTTGAATGAGCACCAACGACCATTGTAGCACAACAAAACCAAATGGAAAAGGGGCCTCCACGTCCACAAGAGAAGGGATGCCAACAACCATGAAAAAGCTCCTCGAAGCATGGTTGACTAATACATTAATAAGTGTGCTAAACTAACCGGCTCCATGCCCGACCATAGAGACCACAAGAACCCATACGGTACAATGAGCAGTCGAACAAGGCGACCAACCATACCCTCCAACACCAGGTATAACTCATAATGTTACTAACAATGCAGGTGATAGCGTCATCGCCGTTGTTCTGAAGAGGATGGAAGAAATGGAGAATGAAAACAAAATGTTCCAAGATCAAATGAAAGAACAGCAAGAACAAGTCGACAAGATAGCGAGAAAGCTGTCACATATGCCATACGAAAAACCTTTAAAATGCCGCTGTATCTCAAGGTATATGACAGAACGACTAACTCCGAAGATCACATGACTCATTACGTCACCGTCGTGAAGGGCAACGACCTCACCAAGGAACAAATGTCCTCTATTTTGCTGAAGAAATTTGGAGAAACCCTCACGGGGAGGAGGGGGGGGAATTAACATAGTATTCACAGCTACCAGTTAGTTCCATAGAAACCTTTGAAGAAATGGCTGATAAGTTCATGACGGCGCATGTTGGGGTCAAGAAAGCCAAAAGAAGAGTAAACGACATCTTTACCATCAAGCAGTCCTTAGGAGAGGGACTTCCTCGCCCGATTTAACAAGGTAATGATGACCCTACCAAATGTGTCTGAAGGGATGGCAGTCGCAGCCTTTGAGAATGGGTTGAGTAGAGAGGGTTCAAGAGCGACAAGAAAATTGCTGAGTCGGTTAATGAAGCACCCCCAAACCATTTGGGATGAAATCCATAATGCTTACTGTGTCGAAGTCCGAGCAGATGATGACGACCTCAATGGACCGACTCGACGGCTCGTCTCGATACAAGGCAAGCCCAGGAAAGAACGAAGAGATAACATAAGGAGAGATCACCCGGTCTCTTGACCAAACAGGGAACGACATCAGCCATAGTTAGCTAAAAACTCTGCCACAACATTGCCCTCCCTAAGGACATGGTGGAAGATCACATTAAGTTGATCCCTCATCTCCTTAATCTTCTTCACTTTTGCCACAATGCACTAAGGATGATTCCATTCTCCTTCTATGATCCTCTTCATGACTAATGAATCAGTTTCAATTATGAGAAGATGCAACTCCTTTTCCACACAATATGCACTCATTTGACTATGGCCCTTGCCTCAGCTACAATATTGGTTGTCTCCTCCATAGTTTGTGCATTTGCATACACCAAATCTCCAACATTGTCTCTAAGACAAAAGCCAAATAAGATTGGCCCTGGATTGCCCCTTGAAGCTCCATCAGTGTTACACTTGTACAATCCCACATGAGGCACTTTCCAGTTTACTCTTCTAGTCAAAAGAACAGGCTTATATCCTTCAAAAACCTTGATCATGTCCGGCCACAAGAAAGGGCTATGAGTTAGCCAAGGATATCTCACCTTTGACAAGTAGTAAAGTGTATTATTGACTTAATGAATCACTGTATTACATGACACTGCTGCACCATTTCTAAATTCATTCCTCCTACTCTACAACTCCCAAGTGATAATGGTTGTAACTGCCTGATATACGGGTTTTAATTTTGGACAACATTAACCATTCCACCAAGATCTAATGACTTGATGAACCTGTACCAGCTATACATTAATCCTCGCTGCACCAAATATTACTAATAGAAAATCTAACATGTTCCTTAAGGTATTAGGTTTACATGCTAACATGTAGTATTATATATCTACTCCGCATATCCGACTCGGACTCCCAGGTAGATGCTTCTACCAGCTGACCTATCCATTGCATCCGAACTGAAGGATAACTCTTAGACCTCAACTGTCGGACCCGCTGGGCTAGAATAGCTACCGACTCCTCTTCATAAGGCAAATCTTTATCCAATTGGACCGAGTTGAAATCTAATACATGGGACGGATCACCATGATATTTATGGAGCATAGACACATGGAACACTGGATGAACTGCTGATAAACTAGGTGGTAGTGCAAGCTTGTAAGCTACTTCACCCACCCTTTCAAGAATTTCAATGGGTCCAATATACCTAGGGCTCAACTTGCCCTTCTTTTCGAATCTCATTACGCCTTTCATAGGTGAAACCTGGAGCAATACTCTTTCTCCAACCATGAATGCAATATCATGAACTTTATGGTCGGCATTAGTGATTTGAATTGGAGAAATTAGGAATTTTGTAAAAACTTTCCTAAAGTATAAAATAAGGATTTGAAAGTCGATTTGAAGTCGGAATTGGATGATTTTGGTATGGTTGGACTCATATCAAAATGGGTATTAAACATTAGTGAGTTTGGCCGAGTTTCGAGGTGAGGGCCTAGGGTAGACGTTTAGAGTTGACTTCTTGATATTTGTTAAAGATTGAATCTTTATTATCCGAAATTGCTTCCTACGACTTTTATTTATGATATTAAGTTATCCTGGCTAGATTCGAACTGTCTAGAATTGGATTTGCATGGGAAAGGCTTACTTGTGGATTGATTAACTTATTTGAAGTAAGTATCTTGTCTAACTTTGTGAAAAACTACCCCTTAGGATTTTGGGTTGTTTGTACAATTTGAATGAGCACCAACGACCATTGTAGCACAACAAAACCAAATAGAAAAGGGGGCTCCACGTCCACAGGAGAAGGGACGCCAACAGCCATGAAAAAGCTCCTCGAAGCATGGTTGACTAGTACATTAATAAGTGTGCTAAACTAACTTGCTCCATGCACGACCATAGAGACCACAAGAACCCACACGGTATAATGAGCAGTCGAACAGGGCGACCAACCAGACCCTCCAACACCAGGTATAACTCATAATGTTACTAACAATGCAGGTGATAGTGTCATCGCCCTTGTTCTGAAGAGGATGGAAGAAATGGATAATGAAAACCAAATGTTCTGAGATCAAATGAAAGAACACCAAGAACGAGTCGACAAGATAGCGAGAAAGCTGCCACATATGCCATACCAAAAACCTTTAAAATGCCACCGTATCTCAGGGTATATGACAAAACAACCGACTCTGAAGATCACATGACTCATTACATCACCGTCGTGAAGGGCAACGACCTCACCAAGAAACAAATGTCCTCTATTTTGCTGAAGCAATTTGGAGAAACCCTCACGGGGGAGGAGGGGGGGGAGGGATTAACATGGTATTCACAGCTACCAGTTAGTTCCATAGAAACCTTTAAAGAAATGGCCGATAAGTTCATGACGGCGCATGTTGGGCCAAGAAAGCCAAAAGAAGAGTAAACGACATCTTCACCATCAAGCAGTCCTTAGGAGAGGGACTTCCTCGCCCGATTCAACAATGTAAGGATGACCCTACCAAATGTGTCTGAAGGGATGGCAGTCGCAGCCTTTGAGAATGGGTTGAGTATAGAGGGTTCAAGAGCGACCAGAAAATTGCTGAGTCGGTTAATGAAGTACCCCCAAACCACTTGGGATGAAATCCATAATGCTTACTGTGTCGAAGTCCGAGCAGATGATGACGACCTCAATAAACCGAACAGGGAAGAACGAAGAGATAACATAAGGAGAGATCACCCGGTCTCATGACCAAACAGGGAACGACATCAGCCATAGTTAGCTAAAAACTCTGCCACAACGTTGCCCTCCCTAAGGACACGGTGGAAGATCACATTAAGTTGATCCCTCATCTCCTCAATCCTCTTCACTTCTGCCACAATGCACTAAGGAGGATCCTATTCTTCTTCTATGATCCTCTTCATGACTAATGAATCAGTTTCAATTATGAGAAGATGCAACTCCTTTTCCACACAATATGCCACTCATTTGACTATGGCCCTTGCCTCAGCTACAATATTGGTTGTCTCCTCCATAGTTTGTGTATTTGCATACACCAAATCTCCAATACTGTTTCTAACACAAAAGCCAAATAAGATTGGCCCTGGATTTCCCCTTGAAGCTCCATCAATGTTACACTTGTACAATCCCACATGAGGCACTTTGTAGTTTACCTTTCTAGTCAAAAGAACAGGCTTATATCCCTCAAAAACCTTGATCATGTCCGGCCACAAGAAAGGGCTATGAGTTAGCCAAGGATATCTCACCTTTGACAAGTAGTAAAGTGTATTATTGACTTAATGAATCACTGTATTACATGACACTGCTCCACCATTTCTAAATTCATTCCTCCTACTCTACAACTCCCAAGTGATAATGGCTGGAACTGCCTGATATACGGGTTTTAATTCTGGACAACATTAACCATTCCACCAAGATCAAATGACTTGATGAACCTTTACCAGCTATACATTAATCCTCGCTGCACCAAATTTTACTAATAGAAAATCTAAGATGTTCCTAAAGGTATTAGGTTTACATGCTAACATGTAGTATTATATATCTACTCTGCATGTCCGACTCGGACTCCCAGGTAGATGCTTCTACCAGTTGACCTATCCATTGGATCCGAACTGAAGGATAACTCTTAGACCTCAACTGTTGGACCTGCTGGGCTAGAATAGCTACCGACTCCTCTTCATAAGTCAAATCTTTGTCCAATTGGACCGAGTTGAAATCAAATACATGGGACGGATCACCATGATATTTTCGGAGCATAGACACATGGAACATAGGATGAACTGCTGATAAACTAGGTGGTAGTGCAAGCTTGTAAGCTACTTCACCCACCCTTTCAAAAATTTCAAAGGGTCCAATATACCTAGGGCTCAACTTGCCCTTCTTTTCGAATCTCGTTATGCCTTTCATAGGTGAAACCCGGAGAAATACTCTTTCTCCAACCATGAATGTAATATCAGGAACTTTACGGTCGGCATAACTCTTTTGCCTAGACTGAGCTGTGTGAAGTTGATCCTGAATAATCTTGACCATTTTCAAGGCATCCTGTACCAAATCGGTACCCAACAACCGAGCCTCTCCTGGTTCAAACCAGTCAACTAGAAAACGACATCGCCTCCCGTATAATGGTTCATATGGAGCCATCTAAATGCTCGACTGGTAGGTGTTATTATAGGCAAACTCCGTAAGTAGCAAGAACTGATCCCCAAGAACCTCCAAAGTCTATATTACAAGCGTGAAGCATATCTTCCAGTATCTGAATAGTGCGCTCTGACTGTCCGTCTATCTGTGGATAAAATGTTGTACTTAACAAAGTGTCTTGACTGTTTCTACTAAGTGAGATTTATTGACCAAGTAAGCCAATAACATAGCAATTGAAGGGATGTGACTCTTAAGTAAAAGGTATGAAGGTTGGCTAGGGATGTTAGCGTGCGTTTATGTTTTTTATATTTCTTAAATTGATATTTAATTTAATGAGAAGGACATTTAGGTAATTTAACTTTCTAGTTTTAGGGTTCTCACTTTTAATATAACTAGTTTCTCGATACGTTTGTTACACGTGTATGCCGAATCATATAGTACACAGTTCTATAAATATACTATTAATATTATTTAAATAAAACTTTAATTAAAGAATAAAGTATAAGTTTTTATGAATCGTGATCAATGAGGATCAATATATAATGAATTAATTATTTGTCAATGTTAAGACAATTGGATATTGTTTAAACCTAAGAACATGAACAATCACAGTGTAATTAGATACAGTGTATTTCATCTAATACGTCCTGATAATATATGCAAGCCATAACTTCTACTGCAAATATTATTATTAATATACACTTACTTTTGGATATATGTGCGTGACAGAAGACTTGTGGTACCTACTACCCGCCTATCCTCCTCATCTTTGAGAACCGTGTGAAGAGAAAGTAGGTAAAAGAGAATGAGGTCCTCATACGGAGTCACTCACTTACTTGAGCAATGCGAGAGACTGGGGAATATGTCAAATATGTAAAATTTGACTTTATGCGGGGTAAAATATACATTACCAATTTTAGAGATATGTTGCTTTTTGAATTGTTGGATTGAATAGAACACTAATGAGAAATAGTGATTGTCCAAACGTTCCTAGTTAGAAAGAAATAAAACAATTAGAATAATTAATTTCAATCCATTAAATTTGACATATACGTACATAACATTATTGGAATAATACCTTGTAAATTGAAATTCTAACTGTAACGACCCGACAGGTCGTTTTGAGTATCACAACCCCGTTTCCCTATTTATTGCTCAATTTATTCCTCACAGTTGATTTATGAGTTATCGGGTTATTTGGTTCGGGTCCGGAAGGATTTCGGAGTGAAATGAGACACTTAGTCTCATAATTGAAAACTTAAATTGAACAAGTTGACCGGATATTCACTTCTATGTAAACGACCTTAGAATTTAATTTTGATGATTTCAATAGCTCTGTATGGTGATTTTGGACTTAGGAGCGTGTCCAGAAAATTGTTTGGAGGTCCGTTGTAGAATTAGGCTTGAAATGCCGAAAGTTGAATTTTTGGAAAGTTTTACCGGGTGGTTGACTTTTTGATATCGAGGTCGGAATCTGATTATGG
Source organism: Nicotiana otophora (assembly GCA_000715115.1). Taxonomy (NCBI): domain Eukaryota; kingdom Viridiplantae; phylum Streptophyta; class Magnoliopsida; order Solanales; family Solanaceae; genus Nicotiana; species Nicotiana otophora. The sequence goes on along the minus strand of AWOL01S0048538.1, from coordinate 295 downwards.
AAATTGAAATAGCTTCATTATGTCATTTATGACTTGTGTGTAAAATTTGAGGTCAATCGTACTTGATTCGATTGGTTTCGGCATCGAATGTAGAAGTTGGAAATCTCATAAGACTAAAGTTTCAAGTGAGTTTGCACAAGACTTAACTTCAAATGAGTATAGATCTCATGATACGTAGTGTTATATGGTGTATTACTATCAAATGAAATATCTTTGAGTCTAGTTTCTAACACTTCAAACCGTTCGTCATTTGGATATTCCTACAAGAAGTTATGACCAAATTACCAAAGGCTGG
>AWOL01S0048522.1:112966-129195 GCA_000715115.1 Nicotiana otophora | reverse complement strand
CAAGTGGCAAGAAATGATCCCAAGAACCTCCAAAGTCTATAACACAAGCGCGGAGCATATCTTCCAATATCTGAATAATGCGCTCTGATTGTCCGTCTGTCTGTGGATGAAATGATGTACTAAACTCCACCCGCGTGCCTAACTCACGTTGTACAGCCCTCCAAAAATGTGAGATAAACTGCGTACCTCGATCTGAAATAATAGATACGGGCACACCGTGAAGGCGGACAATCTCACGAATGTAATTTTCAGCTAACCTCTCTGAAGAATAGGCAACTGCCACTAGTATGAAATGTGCTGACTTGGTCAACCTGTCCACAATGACCCAAACTGCATCAAATTTTCTCTGAGTCCGTGGGAGCCCAACAACAAAATCCATAGTGATACGCTCCCACTTCCACTCAGGAATTTCTAACTTCTGAAGCAAACCACCAGGTCTCTGATGCTCGTACTTAACTTGCTGACAATTCAGACACCGAGCTACATATGCAACTATATCCTTTTTCATTCTACTCCACCAATAATGTTGCCGCAAATCTTGATACATTTTGGCGATACCTGGATGAATAGAATACCTGTAACTGTGTGCTTCTTCAAGAATTAATTCATGAAGCCCATCCACATTAGGCACACAAATACGGCCCTGCATTCGCAGAACACCATCTTCCCCTACAGCAACCTTTTTGGCATCACCGTGCCACACCGTGTCCTTAAGGATAAGTAAATGAGGATCATCATGCTGCCTCTCTCTAATGCGCTCATATAAAGAAGACCGAGCGACTGTGCAAGCTAGAACCCGGTNAATAAATCAAGTAACTCATTTATAATAATTGAAGCCAACTCAGCAGTCATAACCAATTATCATTTCCATCAATTCAGTTGCAGCGTGCAACCCGCTCTCACAATATATTCACATTCAATTCTGTTGCAGCGTGCAATCCTCTCTCACAATATATTCACATTCAATTAAGTCTATTGCGGTGTGCAACTCGATCCTCCAATATGGACTTTTAATAAGTCTGTTGCGGCTTGCAACTCGATCCTCCAATATTNAAGTAAATGAGGATCATCATGCTGCCTCTCTCTAATGCGCTCATATAAAGAAGACCGAGCGACTGTGCAAGCTAGAACCCGGTTGGGTTCTGAAATATCTAACCTCATGAACTGATTAGCCAAAGTCTGAACATCTGTAGCTAATGGTCTCTCACCAACCGGAATATACGCAAGACTACCCATACTCACAGCCTTTCTACTCAAGGCATCGGCCACTACATTGGCCTTTCCGAGGTGATACAAAATGGTGATATCATAGTCTTTCAACAACTCCATCCCTCTTCTCTGCCTCAAATTAAGATCCTTTTGTTTGAACAGATACTGGAGGCTACGATGATCAGTAAATACCTCACACGAGACACCGTAGAGGTAATGCCTCCAAATCTTCGGCGCATGAACAATGGCTGCCAATTCTAAATTATGAACAAGATAATTCTTCTCGTGAACTTTCAACTGCCGCGACGCATATGCAATTACCTTGTCATCTTGCATTAATATTGCACCAAGCCCAATGTGAGATGCGTCATAATATACCGTATACGATCCTGAACCTGTGGGTAATACCAATACTGGTGCCGTAGTCAAACCGATCTTGAGCTTATGAAAGCTCAACTCACGCTCGTCTGACCATCTGAATGGGACACCCTTCTGGGTCAATCTGGTCAATGGGCTTGCTATAAATGAAAATNTCCGATCCTCCAATATTGACTTTTAATAAGCCTGTTGCGGCGTGCAACCCGATCCTCCAATATATTCATCATAATCAATCATGTTGCGGCGTGCAACCCGCTCCTCCAACATTTTGATTTACCAATTCTTATAGAAGCAATTTTCCCAATAAATGTAACAATTAATATAAAATTATAAGACAACAAGCATACAATAATTATGGTTTAATTATAAAGCAAACAATGACAAATAGTAAATTATTATGGAAATCAGGGAGCAAATAGGCAGTTTAATAATTAATATGTTAAATGTCAAATAACAATTAACGCACATAATTCAAATAACATGTAACAANTAGGCCAATTCTGAACAGCCTCAATCTTCTTAGGATCCACCTTTATGCCTTATGCCGATACAACTTGCCCCAAAAAGGCAACTANTGACTTTTAATAAGTCTGTTGCGGCGTGCAATCCGATCCTCCAATATTGACTTTTAATAAGCCTGTTGCGGCGTGCAACCCGATCCTCCAATATATTCATCATAATCAATCATGTTGCGGCGTGCAACCCGCTCCTCCAACATTTTGATTTACCAATTCTTATAGAAGCAATTTTCCCAATAAATGTAACAATTAATATAAAATTATAAGACAACAAGCATACAATAATTATGGTTTAATTATAAAGCAAACAATGACAAATAGTAAATTATTATGGAAATCAGGGAGCAAATAGGCAGTTTAATAATTAATATGTTAAATGTCAAATAACAATTAACGCACATAATTCAAATAACATGTAACAATCAAGAATTTATATTTGCAAAGAATAAGTGAGAAATAATTATTATAATAATTAATTTATGATTAAAAATAATTTATGGTTTTTCAAGTAAACATGCAAACAATTAATTTGACGACGTATAGACACTCGTCACCTCGCCTATACGTCGTTTACATGCAATTCACATAACAAACAATTTAAGGGTTCTATTCCCTCAAGTCAAGGTTAACCCCGACACTTACCTCGCTTTGAAAATTCCAATAAACTATTCAACCACAGCTTTTCCTTTTAAATTTGCCTCTAAAAGCTTCAAATCTATTCACAAATAATTTAATATATTCAATACTAATCATAGGAATTAATTCCATATGAATTTATAATTTTTCCGGATAAAAACCCAAAATTCATTAGAATATTCGGTAGTGGGACCCACATCTCAAATTCCGGAAAAACTCACGAAATTAGAACACCCGTTCTGATATGAGTTCAACCATATAAAATTTGTCCAATTCTGATATCAAATGAACCTTCAAATCTTAATTTTTCGTTTTGTGGAAAGTTTTATAAAAATTCAAATTTCTTCCATGTAAATTCGAAATAAATGATGAACATAGACATGAATTTGTGAAATATAATCACTTTATGATAAAGAACACTTATCCAGTTCAAAGTGGTAAAACTCCTCCTTGAAATCGCCCAAATCCGAGACTTAAAACTCAAAAATGAGTAAAAATGGCTAAGACCCGACTTTATGTATTCTGCCCAGCATTTTCGCATTTGCGGGCTATATTTTCGCACCTGCGGTCTCCCATTTGCGAGACAAAGCTCGCATTTGCGAAGTGGGGCTGCCAGGTGTGGTTCCGCACCTGCGGACAAAATGTCGCACCTGCGACGTCCGCTTCTACGCAAAAGGGCCGCACCTGCGAAGACCGCATCTGCGATGGAAGTCTCACTTCTGCGAGCTCGCACCTGCGGTCAAAATTCCGCAGGTGCGATTACACCAGAACTCAAAATTTCAGATTTTGCTTAAGTCCAATTCTTATTCCGATTTAGATCCGTTTTACTCTCGGGTTACTCGGGACCCCGCTCGAATATACCAACAAGTCCCGTAACATAATACGAACTGACTCGGGGTCTAAAATCACGTCCAACAACACTGAAATTACAATTCACACCTCGATTCAAACTTTGAGTTTTAAACTTTCAATTTGCAAATCTCGTGCCAAAACATATTAAATGAATCCGGAATGACTTCAAATTTGGCACACAAGTCATAAATGACATAACAGAGCTGTTCAAATTTCCAGAATCGGATTCTGGCTCCGATATCAAAAAGTCAACCCCGTGGTCAAACTTGAAACATTTAGCCTTTAAATTTCTAGTTCCGTTAAATGGTCATAACTTGAGCTACGGACCTCCAAATTAAATTCCGGGCATACGCCCAAGTCCCAAATTACGATACAGAGTTACCAGAACTGTCAAAATACTGATCCGGCTCCGTTTGCTAAAAATGTTGACTAAGGTCACCTCACTTGAATTTTAAAGCTCTATTTCCCATTTTAATCCATTTTTCACATAAAAACTTTCCGAAAAATTATACGAACTGCGCACGCAAGTCGAGAAATGATAAATAGTGCTTCTCGATNTCCGAAAAGTTGTCTTAGGGACATCAGATGCCCTAATCTTCAACTGATGGTAACCAGATCTCAAATCAATCTTCGAAAATACCTTGGCACCCTGAAGCTGATCAAATAAGTCATCAATTCTTGGCAATGGATATTTGTTCTTAATAGTTGTTCATGATCAATTACCAAACTGCAAATTAACCTCATGTTAAAAAACTCTCGTTGCCAACCTTCACAATACTGATAGCAAGATGCGAGGCATGAAGACCTCATAATTATTTTCCCGAATTAACGAGTAACATTTAACGCCACCTGGGCGAGCACCTACTTCGTAGGTTAAAATTCAATAATTACAAACACGAATTTTGGCAAATGTGCACAGAGAATTTCATACAAGAATTCTCAAATAAGCCTAACAGGCATGACTCCCTATTAGTACTATAGTGCAAAATTAATTTCACAAGGGAGAGCTTAAACACAAGAATTTTCATCACAAGGATCTCGTCCTTATATAACTTCCACCGCAGCTCGTAGCCCGATTTAAACATATCAATTTATTTTCTTTTAAAAAGAGAGGATCTCGTCCTCAGTTCTGAATCACAAGTAATACGCATATCGTGCCAATCGAAAATTTTCATTTTTCTCCTTTTAAATAATTTCAGTTACGCAAAATCACAACAAATAATGAACCCCACACCGATAGGGCATCTAATTCATAATTTGTAATTAATTATCCGTAAATAGCATCAAAACTTACCGAAATGAGTAACAGATAGCCACATTTAGCCTCACATCACTTATTAGTGATCAACATGGAATGATAGGCGTAGTTATCTCCATAGAATCTCCCAACAGGAGTAAACACATAAGTAGATTATAGAATTACGAAGCTTTCACATACGTGGAGCACAATAGGAGGACTCGTCTTGACACTCAGAATCGAATCAAGTTAAGGAAATTATTCCTATATTTTAAATTAAGGTCGTACCCATAACGACACCATCTGATGTAACGACCTCCGCCATACTATAAAACAAATATAACAACGGCTGGATCTCCACCTCTAGGGCGCCTTCTACCCGCTTGTCCTCCACCTCTAACGGTCTGACCTCCACCTCTAGGTACCTGACCCCTGGCATAAGTACCCCTGCCTCCAGATGAGGCACCACCAAAACCACCTAACTGACGAGGCCTCTTATCAGACCTCAGTCCTCTCTCCTGTGCAAGAACCATCTCGATCTCTCTCGCGACATTAGCAGTCGCCTGCAAAGAAATCTCACTACCGGTCTCCTTGGCCATCTTAAGTTTGATAGGATGAGTGAGTCCCTCCATAAACTTCCTCAGTCTCTCTGCCTCAGTAGGTAGTAAAAGGAGATTATGACGGGCCAAATCCACTAAACGGGACTCATACTGAGTAGCAGTCATACTGCCCTGCTGTAGACGCTCAAATTGCTTTCGGTAATCCTCCCTCAGTGTGATAGGAAGGAACTTCTCCAGAAATAGCTGAGAGAACTGCTCCCAGGTAAGTGCAGGCGATCCAACTGGTCTAGTCAATATATAATCCCTCCACCACCTCCTGGCGGAACCCGTCATCTGAAATACAGCAAAATCAACCCCATTGGTCTCAACTATACCCATGTTCCGCAGCACCTCATGGCAACGTTCTAGATACTCCTGTGGGTCCTCGGAAGGTGTACCACTGAAGTGAACTAGAAAGAGTTTGGTAAACTTATCCAGTCTCAGTAAGGCCTCAAAGACATGGCAGCCTATCACTGGTTTGTGCCGCAACAACTGGGTGAACTACCCCAACTGGCGGGGCTACTGGAGTGGCTTTGAACCTTTTGGGACCTGAACTAGTCCAATTGGTACATTTTGAACTGTAACCTCCTCCTGAAGATCCACCTAAGGTTCTACAACAGGTGCGGATGCTCGAGCTCTGGACTGAGATCTACCTCTGCTTCTACCTCGGCCTCTGGAGCGACTTTGGCCTCGGCCTTGGCCCCTAATCGTAGCTGTCACTGGGGGCTCTGGCTCCTATCCAGTTGTAGACGTAGTGCGTGTTCTCGCCATTTGCTATNTTTTCGGAGCATAGACACATGGAACACCGGATGAACCGCTGATAAGCTAGGTGGTAATGCAAGCATGTAGGCTACTTCGCCCACCCTTTCAAGAATTCCAAAGGGTCTNTGCTCGAGCTCTGGACTGAGATCTACCTCTGCTTCTACCTCGGCCTCTGGAGCGACTTTGGCCTCGGCCTTGGCCCCTAATCGTAGCTGTCACTGGGGGCTCTGGCTCCTATCCAGTTGTAGACGTAGTGCGTGTTCTCGCCATTTGCTATAGGACAAGAATAGAAGAGTTCAATCGTCAATGATAGAAATAAATCGCACGACAGAGTAGAATAGAAGTGAAACCTGTTCCTAAACTATACAGCCTCTGGAAGATAAGCACAGACGTCTCCGTACCGATCTTCGAGTCTCTACTAAGCTTGCTCGTGACTCGTGAGACCTATGTAACCTAGTGCTTTGATACCAACTGTCACGACCCAAAATTCCCACCTTCGGACCGTGATGGCGCCTAATATTTCACTTGCTAGGCAAGCCAACGTTAGAATAATATTATCCATTTTAAAATAATTTTTAAATGTATTAATAACAAGAAAACAAATACGAAAGCAAAGTTTAAAATATAGTGAAATAATCCATCAAACAACAGTGTCTAAATACCATCCTAGAATTGGTGTCACAAGTGCACGAGCTTCTAGAATAAATACAAATAAAGGTCTGAATAAAATAAAGCTGTCTGGAAATAAACACACAGCTAAAGTACAATAGACGGGGACTTCAGAACTGCGAACGCCATGCAGTTATACCTCAAGTCTCCTCTAATAGCTGAAATCCGAGCAAGTCTATGGTACGTCGCTGGGACAAACTCCAAAATCTGCACAAGAAGTGCAAAGTGTAGTATCAGTACAACCGACCTCATGTACTGGTAAGTGCTGAGCCTAACCTCGATGAAGTAGTGACGGGGCTAAGGCGGGTCCCTTACATTACCTGTACGCAATATTAGATACAACAACAATAATAGAAATAAATCAAGTAACTCATTTATAATAATTAAAGCCAACTCAGCAGTCATAACCAATTATCATTTCCATCAATTCAGTTGCAGCGTGCAATCCGCTCTCACAATATATTCACATTCAATTTTGTTGCAGCGTGCAATCCGCTCACACAATATATTCACATTCAATTAAGTTTGTTGTAGCGTGCAACCCGATCCTCCAATATGGACTTTTAATAAGTCTGTCGCGGCGTGCAACCCGATCCTCCAATATTGACTTTTAATAAGTCTGTTGCGGCGTGTAACCCGATCCTCCAATATTGACTTTTAATAAGTCTGTTGCGGTGTGCAACCCGATCCTCCAATATATTCATTATAATCAATCATGTTGTGGTGTGCAACTTGCTCCTCCAATATTTTCATTTACCAATTCTTATAGAAGAAATTTTTCTAATAAATGTAACAATTAATATAAAATTATAAGACAACAAACATACAATAATTATAGTTTAATTATGAAGCAAACAATGACAAATAGCAAATTATTATGGAAATTAGGGAGCAAATAGGCAGTTTAATATTTAATATGTTAAATGTCAAATAACAATTAAGGCACATAATTCAAATAGCATGTAACAATAAATGCAGGAATTTAAGAATTTATATTTGCAAAGAATAAGTGAGAAACAATTATTATAATAATTAATTTATGATTAAAAGCAATTTATGGTTTTTCAAGTAAGCAGGCAAACAATTAATTTGACGACGTATAGACACTCGTCACCTCGCCTATACGTCATTTACATGTAATTCATATAACAAACAATTTAAGGGTTCTATTCCCCCAAATCAAGGTTAACCCCGACACTTACCTCGCTTTGCAAATTCCAATCAATTATTCAACCACAGATTTTTCTTTTAAATTTGCCTCCGAAAACTTCAAATCTATTCACAAACAATTCAATATGTTCAATACTAATCATAGGAATTAATTTCATATGAATTTATAATTTTCGGATAAAAATCCAAAATTCATTAAAATATTCGGTAGTGGGACCCACATCTCAAATCCCGGAAAAACTCGCGAAATCCGAACACCCATTTCAATACGAGTTCAACCATACAAAATTTGTCCAATTCTAATATCAAATGGACCTTCAAATCTTAATTTTTCGTTTTTTTGAAAGTTTTACAAAATTCCAATTTCTTCCATCTAAATCCGAAATAAATGATGAATATAGATATGGATTTCTGAAATATAATCAATTTATGATAAAGAACACTTACCCAGTTCAAAGTCATGAAAATCCCCCTTGAAATCGCACAAATCCGAGACTTAAAACTCAAAAATGAGTAAAAATAGCTAAGACCCGATTTTATGTATTTTTCCTAGTATTTTCGCATTTGCGGGCTATATTTTCGCACCTGCGGTCTCGCATTTGCGAGACAAAGCTCGCATTTGCGAAGTGGGGCTGCCAGGCGAGGTTTCGCACCTGCGGACAAAATATCGCACCTGCGACGTCCGCTTCTGCGCAAAAGGGTCGCACCTGCGAAGACCGCATCTGCGATGGAAGTCTCACTTCTGCGAGCTCGCACCTGCGGTCAAAATTCTGCAGGTGCGATTACACTAGAACTCAAAATTTCAGATTTTGCTTAAGTCCAATTCTTGTTCCGATTTCGATCCGTTTCACTCTCGGGGTACTCGGGACCCCGCTCAAATATACCAACAAGTCCCGTAACATAATACGAACTGACTCGGGGTCTAAAATCACGTCCAACAACACTGAAAGTACAATTCACACCCCGATTCGAACTTTCAGTTTTAAACTTTGAATTTGCAAATCTCGTGCCAAAAAATATTAAATGAATCCGGAATGACTTCAAATTTGGCACACAAGTCATAAATGACATAACGGAGCTGTTCTAGTTTCCAGAATCGGATTCCAGCTCCGATATCAAAAAGTCAACCCCGTGGTCAAACTTGGAACATTTAGCCTTTAAATTGCTAGTTCCGTTAAATGGTCATAACTTGAGCAAGGGGCCTCCAAATTAAATTCCGGGCATACGCCCAAGTCCCAAATCACGATACGGAGTTACCGAAAATTTCAAAATACTGATCCGGCTTTGTTTACTAAAAATATTGACTAAGGTCAACTCACTTGAATTTTAAAGATCTATTTCCCATTTTAATCTATTTTTCACATAAACACTTTCTGGAAAATTATACGGACTGTGCACGCAAGTCGAGAAATAATAAATGGTACTTCTCGAGGTCTTAGAATACAGAATTACTTATTAAATTTAAAGATAATATTTTGGGTCATCACATATAAAAGTGTACTTATTTAATTGCTCATGTATGATATGCTGGGACTGGAGGTCTGTGACCATGCCAGGCAATTCATATTATTGGCACGTGAGTTATCCGTGCCGTGTGTGGGAATTTTATTTCTATGATAATGTATCTGATGCATTAACTTCATTCCTCTACAATTGTGCACATGCGCCTACGGTTATCCTCTTCACGAAAATTGAGGAGTTGGTTGTAACATTGTGGTTGTGGTGGTGCTTGTGACCTTGCAATATAGTTCTCTTCCTTGAGACATCTCCCATACTTGGGTACACGAATTGCGCAGTTGTGGCTTGAGCGATGCTGATGTGGCGTGTCAGTGGGATAGTTGTATTTAATAATATAAGGTCATTGGACCTAGAATGGGTGCTATTAGGTTTGATTACGGTATATTTAAAAGGATACTATTGAAAGTCGGCTCAGAAAGTGATTAAGAACAACTCTAGGCACGTTCGAGAACGAACGTATATTTAAGTGGGGGAGAATGTAACGAACAGACCGGTCATTTTGAGCATTTCAGCCCCATTTACCCATTTACTGCTCATTTTATGCTTTATAGTTATTTTATGACTTACCGGGTTAATTGGTTCGGGTCTGGTGAGGTTTTGGAATGAATTGGAACACTTAGTTCCAAGGTTTAAAGCTTAAGTTTAAATAGTGACCGGATGTCGACTTATGTATAAACGACCCCGGAATAGAGTTTTGATGATTCCAATAGCTACGTATTGTGATTTTGAACTTAGGAGCGTGTCCGAAAAATTATTTGGAAGTCCGTAGTAGAATTTGGCTTGAAATGGCGAAAATTAAATTTTTCAGGAAGTTTGACCGAGGAGTTGACATTTTGATATCGGGGCTGGAATCCGATTCTAAAAAGTTGAATGCCTCCATTATGTCATTTATGACTTGTGTGCAAAATTTTAAGTCAATCGGACGTGATTTGCTAGGTTTTGACGTCGTTTGTAGAAGTTGTAAATTTCAAAGTTCATTAGGCTTGAATTCATGGGGAATTTGTGTTTTGATATTATTTGAGGTGATTTGAGGGTTCACCCAAGTTCGTATGGTATTTTAGGACTTGTTAGTATGTTTAGTTGAGGTCCCGGGGGCATCGGGTATGTTTCGGGGTGAGTTTTGAGCGAGTCCGGGCATTTCGGCACTCTAATATTGTTCTGGAACTTCATAGAAAAAGTGCGGACCGCAGAGGACAAGTGCGGACTGCGCAATTTTGTGTGCAGCCGCACTCTAGATGAAAAGTGCGGACCGTACAATTTTGTCTGCGACCGCACTTCTGGTGATTTTCGCAAGTTCACTGGTGCGACTACGGAAGCTTATACCTTTTGATCTACAAAGAATTTGGAGATGACTCAAAAATGAAAGTTGTAGTTCTTCGTGTCTAGTTTCTAGAAAGATAGATAAATCATCAGTAGGACATCTGTAATGAAAGTTATGGCTAATTTACTGAAGCCTAGTAGTGGAGAGATTGCGAAGTGCGGCCGCACAATTTTTGTGCGACCGCAGAAGCTAGGTTGTGCGACCGCACTTGGAATTGTGCGGACCGCACATTGTGAGGTCAGATTGGGTACTATATAACCGAGGTGTAGAGTATTATTTCATTTTTTGACTTTGGAAGCTCGGTTTGAGACGACGTTTCGTGGGATTTTCAAGAAATTCATCGGGGTAAGTGATTCTAACTCGGATTTGGTTAACATACATGAATATATCATTATTTTCATCATTCAATTAGTAGTTTGATATAGAAATTTGGAAAAAATTGTAGAAATTTCATAAAATGAATTTTTGGGATTTGAATGTCGATTCGAAGTCGGATTTGAGTGAAACTAGTATGGTTGGACTCGTAATTGAATGGTTTGTCGGATTGTGTGAGTTTCGTCGGATTCTGAGATGTGGTCCCCATAGGCGATTTTTAAGTGCAATTTTAAAATTTTGTTGGAAAATTAATATTTTTCTATGGAATTAATTCCTGTAATTTATATTGACTGAAACGAATTAATTGTGACTAGATATGAGGCTTTCGGAGGCAAAGTTGCGAGGCAAAGGCATAGCGGAGTAAAGAATTACACGGTTTGAGGTAAGTAACTCTTCTAATATTGGAGCTGAGGTTATGAACCCTGAATATACGTATTATGTGAATTGTTTGGAGGTGACGCACATGCTAGGTGACGGGCGTGTGGGCATGCATTATAGAAATTGTGACGTAATTCGTTCCTTAAAATTTTGTAGTCAAATAATCTTGGTATTTTCTATGTAGTTTTATGTGTTAAAGAAAATGAGTTGAGAATCATATTAAAAATAATGCTGAGGCTATGTGCCAGTATTATTGAGACTCATAGAGGTCATATTATTGTTGAATTATTTATTTAAAATAAACTTTCATACTCAGTCATGTTCATTCATTTCATATTCAACTCTCAGTCTCTGTTGCTATTTATTGATTCATCATATCATCATTTTGGGCTAGTTTCATGACATTGTGAGCCCATGAAAGAGAGGCCGGAGAGATTGATGACTGAGTGAGGTCGAGGGCCTGATTGTGAGGATAATTATGGGATCGGGCTGCACGCCGCAGCAGGCTATATTGGCTTTATATACTTTATTATTATGGGATCGGGCTGCACGCCGCAGCATGCCAGATTGGCTTATTATAGCACTTGAGTTGTCCATGCGGATACAGATATTGATACTATAGCACGTGAGTTGTCCGTACAGATTATAGCGTTTGGGTTGAAGGAGCCCCTCCGGAGTCTGTACACACCCCTAGTGAGCGCAGGTACCTACTGAGTGCCGAGTGCCTAGCACGAGTGCCAAACGATTGGGAGGATTGAGTGACTGTGAGGACTGAGTGATGGGGAGGACTGAGTGAATTAATACTCTAAGAGTATGCATATGAGTTCATATCTAGGATACATTGCATTGACATGCACACATAACATACAGACATAAAGATGTATTTTTCCTCATGCTGTATGATAATATATCATTCATTATTTCTCACACATATTGGCATATGGGCATAGTGATGCATTTTCCGCTGGCTATCTGGAAAGAAAAATGAAACATCTTATTTATTATTGAAAGGATTTTGGAAAATTTATTGTTTTCAAACTTATTCATATTCTTGTCAACTCCGGTAAACGATTTGGGTTTTCATTGATGTACTTGTAAGGTAGAACTATTTTCAGAAATCATGTTTTTGCTGGGCATTTGATTGTTGAGTTACTTCTGGTATTACTTGTTTAAGTTGTTATGAACTATTATAGGTTATTAAAGTTGGGACCCGACCTTGGTGCAAGCTCGTCACTACTTTCAACCTAATGTTAGGTTTGTTACTTACTTAGTACATGGGGTCGGTTGTACTCATACTACACTTCTGCACCTTGCGTACAGATATTGGATGTTGATGTTGCTGTGCTCGACGGGAGCCGAAATTGAAGACGTACCTGCGTTCCGATTGTAGCTACCTCTTATTCATGGTAGCCTTAGATTCATAAAACTCTGTTTATGTACTTTTCAAACAGATGATGTATTTACTTCATACTAGCTTTGTATACTCTATTCTTAGAAACTCATGATTTGTACTACGAGTTCTTGGGGAATGTATAAGATTAAGATTTTTCTTTACTTAAATTACTTTAATAATTGTTATTGGAATTCGATAGTTGATAATTGGCTTACCTAGCGGGTTGGGTTAGGTGCCATCACGACTAGTTGAATTTTGGGTCGTGACACCATCCTACTCATGTTTCTTCTTTGGTGCTTCCTAGAGATGAAGAAAATAGTGTCGGCGTTTGAAGTTTATAGATTTTTATAACAACATCAAACTAATAGATAATAATTGGTTTTACGGCCAAATATATAAAGATATTTAATTAGTGAATCTTTTATCATATAAAGGGGCTGAACAAAAGTTATTGGATTAACATGAAGCCTTATGTTACACTCTGAATCTGCCATTGATGATTGGCAACATTCTCCTTGAAAATAAGGATGATATTGTGTATTCAATCACGTATTTTGTAATGATTCATAGAATAATTTTATATTGACTATTAACTTACTAGAACCTTTTTTTTATCCGGACTTGGTCCAACAATATGAGCAAACTGGCCCCGACAGAGTTGATGATATGATACTGTATATGTAACTTTTCTTTTTACTTCCAATCACTTTTTTTATAGGATGTCCCGAAAAAGGTCACAAGTACTTATATACTAGTACTTATATACTAATTGGTTAAATGACATTTGTCGTTAAATAAAAGAATCTTAATTGAATTATTTTTCTATTTTATTTTTAGGATCTGTTTGGAAGCCACTCGGTAATTGGAATTGGTGTAATTACTAGGGTAGTAATTACGAAGCCTAGTAATTACACAGTCTAGTAATTATGACGACCTGTTTGTTTGTCATAACGTAATTACAGTGTAATTAGGAGCGTACTGTTTGGTTGCACAAGTGTAATTACACAGTTAGAATAAATTTTAGATGAATTATCAAAACTTAAAAGTTAAAAATAATAAATATATGCCAATAAATAAATTTCTATAAGTATAAATGATATTAGAATTTGGTATTTAAGAGGCATATTTTTTCTTGAATATACACTAATTAGTAATCATATTTATAACTAATCTGTAAAAATAATTTTTATATATTTTTCAAATTAATAATATTTAGTTTAATTAATTATAAAAACTAAAAATATACATTTTGTAAGAACATTGTGGAATGTATGTTTGATAAAATAAATTAATATTTATAAATATAATGTCATAACATTATGAAAATGTTTGACAAAATCAATCTATCAATTCTAACTACAAAATAAACTACATGCAATGTGAAATAACAAGCCAATATTATCAAAACAAGTAAATTGGAACCATAGATATGAGGGAATTACACAATCTGCCTACGAGGCACAAACTAATTACCCATTTTTTCCCATTTAGGAATTAATTATAATTTCTACCTATTCATCAAAATCTATTTTTGCTGGCTACTCATTCCTCTTTTTTGCTTGAATGCTGATTATAAATAGCTAACAAGCTTAAAGTGTTAAAAAGCATTTTTAAGTGCTGAAACTGATTTTTAAAATAAGCATTTACGTTTTTGGATAGATGTGCTAAAACTGATAATAAACAGTTAATATGTTTGGTAGAAAAGTGCTGATAAGTTGTTCTTTTATTAAAAAGACTAAAATACCCTTAAAGTTCTTACAAAACAATATGAATTAAAAAGTTTCTTTGTAGAAAAAATGATAAATAACGAATATGGAATGAAGAGAAAATTTTAAAAGTTATTTTGGGAAAAATATTTTGTAAACTAAAAAATATTATTAAGTATATAGTAGTAAAAGTTTTGGTCAAACTAAAAGTGCTTATAAGTTGAAAAGTCATAAGTTGGGGGTGGCCAACTTATGGCTTATGGCTGAGTTTAACTTATAAGCACTTGGCTTATAAGCACTTTGGATGTTTACCAAACACGTAGAAAAGCCAAAATATGCTTATAAGCCTATTTGACCGGCTTATAAGTTTAGCCAAACACCCTCTAAGTCGAGTAACAGAAAGCCGAGGAATTCGTGACAGGGCGAGGATTGTGGCGGAGATCTCGGCATATATCAAGTCAAGACCGGTTGATTAGCCAATCAGGAGATTTCCTTCTGTATTTAGAATTATACCATATGTAGAACTCCTCTACTATATAAAGGGGGGTTCCAATAATTTTGTAAGCACAGATTCATACATAACAAAGTAATATATTACGTTTTCTCTCTTAAGCTCTCTTATTCAATAATATACTTAGTTGGTGCGAGGGCAACCTAGCTCAAGGGCCAAAGTTGTATGATATACCGGTTTGCTTTATTTTATAGTTAATTTCTAACTTTAATTTTCATATTTCTCAGTTTGTGCCAAGTGAAATCACATATCTTTAAAACCACTTATAAATTTAATTGTTATCCGATTTTAAGGGTAAACAGTTTGGCGCCCACCGTGGGGCTAAGGATAATAGTGATTGCCTGGTGATAATTTTAATAATACACACACACTGCTTTACACTTGTTCTTGTAATCGTTTTTAATTCCAGGATTAGCATGTCGAACTCTCGAGCAGTACCCACACAAATCGACAATGGCCTTGGTTTTTATGGCGAAAACGACAACATAGCCGCCCCAGGAAACGAAGTGCTTCCAGTTGACCTCGAGGGAGTACTAGTTGCAGACCCCATCGACGTCAGTTCCCATGTTGCCCTGAATGCAAATCTGGGCGTCGACCCAAAAAATAACGTCCGCAGAGATGTTCGATCAGCCGGTCAGAATGCACAGGGAGGCGAAAAAGGCGGAATCAACCTTCGAATAATATTCAAAATGTTGCAGGATCAACAAGCTTCAATAACACAACTTCAAAATCAGAACTACGCACAGAGTAGGGTCAAACCCGAGCCATCACAGAAAGTTATTCACAGGGCCGAACCAGTGCCAGAGAGGTCAAATGTGAATGAGTCAGGGACCGACCCCGCTATCTTGAAAATGTTCGAGGAGCTGACAAAGCGAATTGAATCGGGGGAGAAGAAGATTGAAGCGAATGACAAAAAAGTGGAAACATATAACTCCCGAGTTGATCAAATTCCGGGGGCACCGCCGATTTTGAAGGGTTTGGATTCAAAGAAGTTCGT
>AWOL01S0048522.1:88506-111631 GCA_000715115.1 Nicotiana otophora | reverse complement strand
CCATTCCGAAGCAATTTCGCATGCCAGAAATTCCCAAGTATAATGGAACTACCGATCCCAACGAGCATGTCACTTCTTACACATGTGCAATAAAGGGGAATGATCTAGAGAAAGATGAGATTGAGTCCGTACTAGTGAATAAATTCAGAGAAACTTTATCAAATGGGGCGATGATATAGTACCATAATTTTCCATCTAACTCCATTAATTCTTTTTCCATGCTCGCAGAGTCCTTCATCAAAGCACACGCCGGAGCGATAAAGGTCGAGACTAGAAAGTTAAACCTCTTCAAAGTAAAACAGAAAGACAACGAGATGCTCAGAGAGTTCGTATCTCGGTTCCAAATGGTGCATATGGATCTGCCCCCGGTCGCCGACGATCGGACTATTCAGGCTTTAACTCAAGGCCTAAACATACAAAATTCGGTAGCCTCACAATAGTTAAAACAGAACTTGATCGAATATCCAGCTATAACCTGGGCCGATGTGCATAATCGGTACCAGTCAAAGATTAGGGTCTAGGATGACCGGTTGGGGGCTCCTTCCAGGTTCGTTTATCCAAACAGGACCATCGACAGAGTTAAAAGGGATATTGACCGGGAACCACGGTCAAGCAGAGATCGATATCAGCCATACGGTAGAGATCGGAGAAACAATGGGCCTAGACGCAACCTCGTTCGAATTGATAGAAGAAATGATCGAGGACAGAGCTCTCGAGGGCTCATGAGTATCGAAATACAACTTCAACGTTGATGCATGAGTATCGAAGCCAAAGAAGCACCACGACTATCGGAATACAACTTCAACGTTGATGCATCAACTATTATATCGGCCATTGGGCGCATCAAAGACACCAGGTGGTCCCGACCTCTACAGAATGATCCTACCCAGAGAAATCCTAGTCAAATGTGCAAATATCATGGCACCCATTGTCATAGAATAGAAGATTGCTGACAGCTGAGGGAGGAGGTAGCTCGTTTGTTCAACGAAGGGCATCTTCGAGAATTCTTAAGTAGCCTGTTTTTTCAACGAAGGGAATCTTCAAGAATTCTTAAGCGATCGGGCTAAAAACCACTTCAAGAACAGAGATTCAAACAGATAGAATGAGAAAAAAGAGTCGCATCACGTAATCCACATGATTGTTGGAGGGGTCGATATTCCTCAGGGGCCCGTATTCAAATGCACCAAGATGTCGATCATGAGGGAAACACGAACTTGAGACTACGTACCAGAAGGGACCTTGTCTTTCAATGACGAGGATGCAGAGGGGATCTTACAACCCCACAACGACGCACTGGTAATATTTGTCCTTATGAATAAAATTCAAGTTAAACATGTTTTGATTAATCCAGGTAGCGCAAACAACATTATTCGATCGAGAGTCATAGAACATCTCGGCCTACAAGATCAAATTGTGCCCGCAGACCGAGTACTTAATGGCTTCAACATGGCAAATAAAACCACAAAAGGTGAAATTACTTTGCCAGTGAACATGGCCGGGACCATCCAAGAAACAAAGTTACATGTGATCGAGGGTGACATGAGGTACAACGCCCTGCTTGGAAGGCCTTGGATCCATAACATGAGGGCAGTACCCTCGACCCTTCACCAAGTTCTGAAGTTCCCGACATCGGAGGGAGTCAAAACAGTGTACGGGGAACAACTCGCCGCCAAGGAGATGTTTGTAGTCGATGAAGTGATACCGGTATCGGCACTCTCATCAACAAAGGGATTAGATTCGAAGGGAAAGTAGGAGGCCAAATAGCAACCACAGACACCTTCCTCGAACCAATTGTAGAAGAAGAGCAATTTTGTATAGACTTTGGAATGCCAGCAGGCCTTGGAGGAACTAAAATGGTATTTATCGAGCCCGCCGCTGCTTCACACCCCGAAAGTGGACTAACAACTTTACCTGTACTTGGTAGTTTCGGGGATAGCGGTAAGTGGAGTCCTGGTCCGAGAAGAACAAGGTACTCAATTCCCTATCTATTATGTTAGTCGAACCTTAGATGAGGCCGAAACTAGATATCCACACTTAGAAAAATTAGCGCTTGCTTTAATAAGTGCCTTTAGGAAACTAAAACCATATTTTCAATGTCATCCAATATGTATTGTAACAACTTATCCTCTTCGAAATATTTTGCACAAACCCGAGCTTTCGGGTTGATTGGCCAAATGGGCAGTAGAAATCAGTGGGTACGATATTGAGTATCGACCCCGAACCGCCATCAAGTCTCAAATCTTGGTGGAATTCGTGGCTGACTTTATGCCGGCCCTCGTACCGGAGGTTGAAAAAGAACTATTGATAAAATCGGGTACATCTTCAAGAGTCTGGACTCTTCTTAAGGACGGTGCTTCGAACGCGAAGGGGTCTGGACTAGGCATCGTACTAAAATCACCCACAGGTACTGTAGTTAGATAGCCTATCAGAACTAAAAAATTGACTAACAATGAGGCCGAGTATGAGGCTATGATGGCAGGTCTCGAACTAGCTAGAAGCTTGGGATCGGAGTTCATAGAGGCTAAGTGTGATTCCCTCCTCGTGGTAAACCAAGTTAACGGGACTTTTGAAGTCCGAGAAAACCGAATGTAGAGGTTCTTGGATAAACTAAAGGTGACTCTACATCGATTTAGGGAATGGACCTTGCAACATGCACCTCAAGAACAGAACAGCGAGGACGACGCTCTTGCAGACTTAGGTTCATCGGTCGAAGACGACGAACTCAACTCGGGGACTGTCGTACAACTCATGAGATCGGTAATTAGAGAAGGTCACGCCGAGATAAACTCCACAAGTTTAACCTAGGATTGGAAAAACAAGTACATAGAGTACTTAAATAACGGGAAGCTTCCATCAGATCCAATGGAGTCGAGAGCTCTGCGCACAAAGGCAAGACAATTCACTTTGTCCGAAGATAGAACACTATTTAGAAGGACGTTCGATGGACCATTGGCAATATGTTTGGGACCGGGAGATACCGACTACATCCTACGAGAAGTTCACGAGGGCACTTGTGGAAATCATTTCAGTGTCAAACTGGTCCACAGAGTAATCAAAGTAGGGTACTATTGGACCGATATGGGGAAAGATGCAAGGGAGTTCGTTCAAAAATGCGACAAATGCCAAAGGAATGCACCCATGATTCATCAACCCGGGGAACTACTCCACTCGGTCCTGTCCCCATGGCCCTTCATGAAATGGGTAATGGACATCATTGGCTCTCTCCCGTCGGCCCCAGGTAAAGTTCAATTTATTTTGTTTATGACTGATTATTTCGCTAAATGGGTTGAGGCACAGGCTTTCGAGTAAGTCAGAGAAAAGGAAGTCATAGACTTCATTTGGGACCACATCATATGTCGATTCGGGATGCCCTCCGAGATTGTATGTGATAATGGAAAACAATTCATCGGTAGCAAAGTAACTAAATTTCTCGAGGATTACAAGATCAAAAGGATCCTATCAACACCCTATCATCCCAGCGGGAACGGAGAAGTTGAAACGACCAACAAAACCATCATCCAAAATCTTAAGAAGAGATTGACCGACGCCAAAGAAAAATGGAGAGAAATACTACCCGAGGTTCTATGGGCATACCGCACAACATCGAAATCCAGTATTATGGCGCCGAAGCTCTGATCTCGTTCGAGGTCGAAGAACCTAGCATCAGGTTTCGATATGCAACAGAGGAGTCGAATAACGAGACCATGAATACGAGCCTAGAATTGTTGGACAAAATACGTGAAGTGGCTCTCGTCCGATTAGCCGCCCAAAAACAGTAGATCTAAAGGTACTACAATCGAAGAGCCAATCTTCAATATTTTAACATCGGGGACTTGGTGCTAAGAAAGTCACCTTCAACACTCGAAATCCGAATGAAGGGAAACTGGGTCCGAACTGGGAAGGACCGTACCGGGTTCTCGAAATCATCAAAAAAGGATCCTACAAGCTCGGCACGATGAATGGCGAACAACTGCCGAGCAATTGGAATGCATCGCACCTAAAATGATACTACTGCTAAGGTACGGCCCCTTCCATTTTTATTTATATTTTAAACTAACCCTTGCAAGTGTTCGACCAGAAACAATGATGGATTCTTCGACACGAAGCCTTTAGGTCTGAAAGCACGCGTTGCACTCTTTTTCCCTTAGACCGGTTTCGTCCCAAATGGGTTTTTCGGTGAGGTTTTTAATGAGGAAACCATTGATCGTGCTAACTTAGAACAATTCAACAATATCCGAGGTTTCTTTACAATCAACCACAAATACTGGGGGGCATTGCCCTCGAATGTTAACTTTGATGTGAAGAAATTACTTTATGGCAGCAGGTTCTCGATAGGAAAAATTTGTAAGGACCAAATAGACAAACGAACCGTGCCCGCGTAATTTTCTCGAGCCCTGGCACAAAACATGTGCACATGTATAATCATTTATAAAGAGAAGTATTTTTCTTTACCTATATCTCATGCCTTAGAAAACATTTTCTACTTTACAATTTCATACTCTCAATCTATTATGTAAACAGGCTTAAGGGTCGACCATAACCAGAGTTCAGATAACTACCCCCACGCTCGGGGACTGCCGTCCGAAAAATAAACGAGATCGAATTATTAAAACTCCGAGATCATAAGACCTTTTAGGAAACCCTCGATTTTTCTAGGCCACGGCCACCCCACTTGAGGACTGACACTTCGGGCAAGCTCGAAGTAAAATGGGAAAATAAGACCAAGGGGCAAATCCGAACGAAAAAGGATATGGCCGAATTAACACGGTTCGGAGACGTCCAAATTCCGTAACAAAACAGGCCTTTGAATTCCCTCATAAACCGGTTAAAGGTCTACCCCCGGCAAAATCATAAAAGGCTTCGATAATATCAAGCCTCGAAAACTCTAATGAGTACAAAATTGTTCGAACTCTCGAGCAGTTCCTTATTGCATGCTAAGGCATTACAAGTTTTGCAAATACAAATGATAAAAAACTTCTTCAAGCCAAAAAGGGGAGAAAACCATAAACAATCTTTTTACAAAGGCTATATCGGCCTAATACAAAAGCTTAAGGACTATTTTTGCTTTGAGTTTTAAAGACCATCCTTGCTCAAATAAAAAACCTAAGAGTTACCTTACTTCGAGTTCGACCAAGCACTCACTCGATCGTAAAGACTAAGGGCTATACTAGTTCGGTTTCAATCAAATTGTCTAAACCTCAGACCTTAGAATACAACTTCATAATTTTATAAGGTAGAAAGGAAGAAAGCTTTTATATATATATGTCAAAATCATTTACAAGGGAAACATGGACCGATCAAATTTCTCTACAAAAGACCGAAACAGTCTTAAAAGAAACACAAAAAATACTAATCCTAAAGGAATTAGTCTTCTCCGGGAGTAGCATCTTCACTCTCGAGGCCTTCTTCGCTTTCAGATCCGCTCATACTCCCAGAATTATCATCATCAAGAAAGGCCAACACTCTGGCTTCGGCTTTGATCTCTTTAGCATTCTCGATCTCGGTTGTAAGATCGAAGCCACGAGCATGGATCTCCTCGAGAGTCTCCCTTTGATATTAGCATTTAGAATGCTCAGCAACCCAGTTTGCTCGAGCCTGAGCAACTTCGGCAACCTCCTTTGCTCAAACTTGAGCAGCTTCAGCGTCAGACCGGTAGACGGCCACCATTGCATCAGCATTAGCCTTGGCCATTTCAACCTCCGATTTGGCCGCTGCAAGTTCTGTGGCCAGTCTTTCTCGATCGGAAGTTGCTGAACCCAACTGAGACTGGAACTCCTCAATTTTCTTAGCTTGCACCAAAGCCTTCTCTTTCAAGCTTCGGAGTTGGTTCTCAGCCGAGGATAGTTGAGCTCGGGCAGCTTCCTTTTCTAAGGCAAGGCGGTCCATGTTCTTCTTCTAGCCCCAGCCTCCGCTTTCACTGCGTCCACTTCCTTACGAAACTGTCCGATGACATCGAGCTTTCGCTGGACCTGTGGGACCGAACTGTTAGCCACCACGTCCGAGTCTGTGTCATTAACTTCAAAGATTGTTTTTTCCTGCTCGGCCAGATCAGCTTGTTCTTTCTGAGCTACTTCTAGCTAAGCCCAAAATCCTTTTGCTTCCCCTTCTCTCTACTCACTGAGAAGCTTGAAGGCATCTCTCTCTTCCTTAAGCCCTCGGTTTTCGGCTTCGTACCGGCTCATCTCCCCTCAGGATCGGAAGAAAGCCTCGTGATGAAGCACAAAATCCTACAAAAATAGAAAAAAGGAATTATACAAGGGGAGAAAAGTACAAGTATGAAAATTGATGAAGAAAATATGAACTAACCCGGTTCAGGGCTTGTTGGGCTTCGTTGCAATGACAAGGCGCTCCCACCTCGTCCATATGGGCTTGGTCTTCTTCCGTGACCAAACATCGGAGGTAGCTAGCCACCCTTACGGGGGCAGCAAGAACCCGGGCATCCTCTGGGACCATGATAACAATTATTCGCTTACGCCCGGGATCGGCACTAGGAGCCGGAAACTAATTTGTCTGTGTAAAACTCGAGGAAGCCTCGCCCGAGCTCTTCTTCGGAGCCTCCAAGCCACTCAAACCGGTGACATCTTCTACCCCAACAAAATAACCACGAAAATGATCTTTCTCTCTGTGGGCTCCCTCCCCGTGATAAGTCTCCACGACCTGAGCGTCTCATATCATCGACTCGGAAAATGAAGGAAACAGAGAGGAATCCCCGATCTCGATTGCTTCAAGTGGATCTTTTAGGGTGCCGACTCCGTTTTAGGGAGCCTCAAGCCCGGTTTCTGCACTGGCATCCACCGCCTCTTCAACGGTCTCTTCACCCCGAGATAAAACATCTTCGGTTCCTCTCGGCATGGGGACTTGGGCCAAAGTCTCCTCCTCGACCTCATCGATCCTAGATGGAGTAGTATCAAGTCCCACCGGTTTCGAAGTTCTCCGAATATCGGTGCTAGCTCGCGCACGGGCCACCAGCCCGGAATCATCTTCTTTTTCTTTTTCTTCTTCTTCTTCTTCTTCCCTTAGTCTTTGGACTGACTCCATAGTCAGTGGGATTGTGTTCCCCTTGGGTTTACGGGCTATTCTCTTCTTGGGTTTTTAACCCTCGGAGTTCGAGGCCCTTTTACTCTTATTCTCATTCGCCGGTTTCGAGATAGGTGGTGAAACTTCTTCATCACCGGACGGGGGTCTCATAATTGCTTCCTTTTTGAGACCTATAAAAGGAGAAAGTAAGTAAACTCATGTTTGAAAAGATGCTTGAACGATAAGCACATCGGTAAGTCAGGAAGAAGGCTTACCATGAGTACGAGCCTCCCACTGACTCTTTGACAAATCGCGCCATGCGCGCTCGACATGTGTTGATGTCAAAACCAGGCTCCTAACCCAGTTCTCGAGGTGGGGAACTGCACCCGACATCCAAGAAACGACTGCATCAAGAAAAACACTTATAAGAAAGGATGAAGAAGTAAAAACAATGAACAAAAATTAAAAACAGAATCATACTTACGTTTCATATTTCATTTCTCATAAAATGGCATGCTCTCAATTGGGATTAGGTCTGTGGTCTTCACCCAAACGAACCGGCCCATCCAGCTCGGATCTTTGTCTTCATCTATACTCGAGATAAGAGCCTTGGTGGCCCGACGTTGAAGTTTTGTCAGCCCACCTCGATAGAGTCGAGGGCTATACAATCTTATGAGGTGGTCAAGGGTGAAAGAAAGCCCGTCGATTTTGCTCACGAAGAAACGGAGCAGTATCACGATCCTCCAGAAAGAGGGGTAATTTTGGCCGAGGGTCACCTGGTATTTCTTGCAGAAGTCTACGATGATCGGATCGAGGGGACCCATCGTGAAAGGATAAGTGTAAACACTCAGGAACCCTTCCACTTGGGTAGTCATCGCTTCTTCTGGTGCCGGTATCACAACCTCTTTCTTTCCCCAGTTGCAATCTTTCTTCACCTGGTCGATGAGGCTTTTGGGTATCGAGCATAAATATCTCGATATCGGCTCGCATCGACCAAGAACCGATGAGTGTTTCTCGACCTTAAAGTCGGAATCTATGACACACACCCCGGGAATAAGTTCTTCAGGGTGTGGCTCCACCACTGGTTTCTCGCCGGCCGGCCGAGATGAGGAAGCAACCTCTTTCTGCGGAACAATTTTAGATGTTTTGGCCATTTGGTTTTTGTGGGCAAAGAAGAATGAAGACTGAAGTATTTGGTGTTTTAGGAAGAACAAGCAAAGAAACTCAAAGATCTGAAGATAAGAAGCTTTGAAGAAGTCAAAGAACTATGGAGATTGGAATGAAAAAGATTTGAAGTAAAGTTTGAAATAATGAAGAAATGGGCTATTTATCGGTTTCACAACGACGGTTCAAAACTGGTAGTGGCCGACAGTCGACTGACGCACATTAAATACCTCGAAAACTGTACCTACGAGACGTTTCTGTCACTTCTACTGCTTATGTCACGGTGATTACGTCATGATCGAAGGCTCAAATCGTTTCTTGTCATTACTCTCCAAAAAACGAGGGGACTATCTGTATACGGTCAAAATAATCGAGACCGGGGTGGCAGACTGAGGTTCAATCCCAAGTTATATTGGATTGTTACATGAATAAATATTGCCTAGCTCGTGATTCAAGGATAGATCGAGATCGAGACCAGCTAAGGTCGAGACCGAGAAGGATAGAGATCTAGCGAGATCGAAGGAAGCCTGCTAAGTCGAATAACAGAAAGCCGAGGAATCCGTGACCGGGTGAGGATTGTGGCGGAGATCTCGACATGTATCAAGTCAAGACCGGTTGATTAGCCAATCAGGAGATTTCCTTCTGTATTTAGAATTGTACCATATATAGAACTTCTCTAATATATAAAGGAGGTTCCAATCATTTTGTAAGCACAAATTCACGCATAACAAAGCAATATATTATGTTTTCTCTCTTAAGCTCTTTTATTCAATCGTTGAGTTCTTACTCTTCAATAATACACTTAGTTGGTGCGAGGGCAACCTAGCTCAAGGGCCAAAATTATATGATATACTGATTTGCTTTATTTTACAGTTAATTTCTAACTTCAATTTTCATATTTCTAAATTTGTGCCAAGTGAAATCACATATCTTTAAAACCACTTACAAATTTAATTGTTATCCGATTTTAAGGGTAAACAAACTTCTTCTTTTTTGTTTTCTTTTTTTTTAACATTAGATTTTTTCACGTCAACCCTCTGATTTTAACAGGGCTTGTCTAATTTCCTCCGAGACTAAGGTAGGATTTAGTTTCAGTACGTTAAGAATGTTATCGAGTCAAGTGATTAAAAGAAGGAAAGAAACAGTAAACTCGGGTAACGATTGCCAGCAAAACCTTAAAAAAAAAAAAAAGGCGAGAGAAAACAACCACTCCTTACGTTCCAAATTGTATGAATTCATTTGACCGTTCATGAAGTTTGAGAAAGAAATTAAGGCTTTTGGAACTTGTGTTATTAAACACGTCATCACATTTATGTTAAATATTTTTCATATTTAAAAAGGTTATTTTTCTTTAAGCAGACTAAAAAAGAAATAAATTCATATAAATTGAAACCGAGGAAGTATTAACGATTGGGTTGGCCAGTAAATAAATGCTGCATTTTATCTCGGCACTTCTCGGTGTTAAGACTTATGACTCCGTGAATACTAGACAAAAAATGATGAAATATAAGGAACATGAAATCGTAAAACCAAAGTGAGGTCATAATTGAATGAAAAGATTAGAGAAATTGTTTTCCAGAGGTACCAGAATCTAGACAAGAGATTTCAACAAGAGTTAAGGAATATACTTATAACTTTTAATACACTTAAGGAATTCTAAAATTATTTGAATTTCTATTTTATTACGTATTTATTAAAATCGCTTGTGACATATTGTAAAGGGAGAACATGTGAGATGTGAACGATAAGGGTCATTTGGTTTGGTGCAAGGATATCATAGAATTATAATCTCACATTTTATATGGGTAAATAATACTAAATTACGAGATAACTGTAATTCCAAATTTTATTAGGTAATTACGTGTCTTAATGGCCCCAAAGTGTCTAAATTTAACTTGTCACGAACATGATTTGCGTGTCATTGAGCAAGATTTTATGACTTTATTTGACTCGATTTTAGAAACACGCCTCCAATATGTCATCAGCTAATTCAGTGTTAACCTTCATAAATCAAACGCTCTTGAGCTCTACCGAACCTCAACAATACTAACAAGAAAGAAATAGAACGATTTCGCAAATTGAAGAATCTATAAACTCTCATTTAAAAATCTGTATGAACAGCTATTGTCAACTTCCGTTGTTGTCCGGTGCTTAGAATATCTGGCTTTCACATAGGAGGACCCGGCTCGATTTCGGCAACGCAATTTTATTTCCTTTTTCTCTTTTGTTTTGCTTAACTAATGACTGGTGAGTATTTGTTAAATCGTATTGTTCTTGTTTAGGAAATTTATATGTTAGCAACTTCTGTTAACCGTACCCGTAATTTCCCGGTGGATCAAGCGAAGTAAGAGTATGAATACATGAGATCGAAATCGAAACTGAAAATTTTTTGTATCGAGGCTCGAATGGAGTGCTCGCAATCAGACTTGATAAAACGACGCACCCCGGACCTGGGAGGAGTTATGAGAGTTCGGAAAGCGCATGAACGGTGGTAGGCAACGGATAGAGGGCCGTGATATCCGTAACCAACCGAATATCACGTCGCGGATCTCGCTCGATGGTAGTTACAGATCAGTAACAGTAATTACCTTTTTTAGACTTATACTAGAGGTGAAAACTCTCCTACTGTATAAAGGGAAAGTTTTTTCTTGATAACACACATTGTAACACACAAACCAAGGCAATACAAATTCATTTCTCTACTTTTCAGCTATTGCGAAGTTCTTATTTTATTGTTGTTCTTCATACACAATTGGCTTCGGATCAAGGGTCCGATCGAGGGCAAAACTACTGTTCAGCCTAAATCCGAGTTCGAACGTAACATCACAATTGGTTTGATTATTTATTTTATCTTTAACTCGTTTATCTAACATTCTTGATTATTTGTGTTGAATCAATCCACATATCTTTAAAACTACATACAAATTTATTTTTTATCCGTTTTAAGGGTAAACAGTTTGGCGCCCACCGTGGGGCTAAGGATAGTAGTGGTGAATTGATACAAATCTCCATAACACACTCTATTTTACGCTTGTTCTTTAAAGTCTTAATTTCAGGTCATTTTAAAAAATGTCAAATTCTCAGTTTGCCCACTTGAACGTTGACGCTAGATCTGGCCATCATGGCGAAAATAACAATCTGGTGCCTAGCAACGAGGTACCTCCTACTGATCCCAGCGGAATCCCAGTTTTCGATCCGGTCGATGCTAACTCACAGGTGGCCATCGATGTCAACCTGCCAATTGATCCCGAAAACAATGCTTGCGGAGGACCCCGACCAACGGCTCGAGAAGCGCCCGAAGGCGAAGGCGATGGGGTTAGCCTACGGTTAATCTTCAAAATTTTGCAGGCTCAACAAGCGGCGATAGAGCAGCTGCAAAGTCAAAGTCATGCCCTCAGCAGAATTGAGCCCGAACCGTCCCGGGAGAACATCCGAAGGAATAAGCAGACCACCGAGAGATCGGGTGAAGCTGAGTTCGGGGTCAATCCCGAAGTAATGAAAATGCTTGAAGCATTAACGAAGCGGGTAGAATCAGGTGAAAAGAAAATTGAGGCCGATGACAAGAAGGTGGAGACATATAATTCCAGAGTCGATCAAATCCCGGGAGCACCCCCGATATTGAAGGGGCCGGATTCCAAGAAGTTTATCCAGAAGCCTTTTCCTTCGAGCGTGGCACCGAAGCCGATCCCTAAGAGGTTTCCTATGCCCGATATTCCAAAATATAACGGAACCACGGAATCAAATAAGAATATGACCTCCTATACATGCGCAATCAAAGGGAACGACTTGGAAGATGATGAAATCGAGTCGGTGTTACTAAAGAAGTTCGGGGAAACTTTGTCGAAAGAAGCAATGATATGGTATCACAACTTACCTCCAAATTTCATTGACGCGTTTGTTATGCTTGCAGATGCTTTCGTGAAGGCCCATGCCTAGGCCATCAAGGTCGAGACTAGAAAGTCGTACCTTTTCAAGGTTAAACAAATAGATAACGAGATGCTTAGGGAATTCGTATTGAGGTTCCAGATGGACATGCCTATAGTCACAGATGATTGGGACGTTCAGGAGTTTACCCAAGGACTTAACCCCCGAAGCTCCTTGGCTTTACATCAGCTAAAATAAAACTTGGTAGAATACCCGGGGGTAACGTGGGCTGACATCCACAACAGGTACCAGTCAAAGATTAGAGTCGAGGATAATCAATTCAAAGCCCCTTCTGGATCTGTTTACCCCCATCAGGGCCGACAACAGGTCTAAGAAAGTCGTCGATTATAAGCCAAGACTGGTCCAGGATCGGTACCAACCATACAGCGCAGACCGAAGGGGAAATGGGTCTGGCATTAGCCCACAAGGAATGAAAAGAGAGGCGATCGAGGGCTTAGTAGCCAAGGTCTCATGAGAAAAAATGGTTCCGATATGCCGCTCGGGGGTAGAGCAACACCAAGATTGTCAGAATACAACTTCAACGTTGATGCGACTAGCATCGTATCAGCCATCGGGCGCATCAAGAAAACTAGGTGGCCCCGTCCATTATTTTTCGACCCTACCCAAAGAGATCCTAACTTGATGTGTAAGTATCATGGCACTCATGAACACAGGACCGAGGATTGCTGACAATTGAGAGAAGAAGTTGCCTGGTTGTTCAATAACGGGCACCTCCGAGAATTTTTGAGCGATCGAGCCAAAAATCACTTCAGGAACAAGGACGCCAACAAATAGGCCAAACAAGAGGATCCTCAGCACGTCATCAACATGATCATTGGAGGGGCCAATATCCCCCAAGGGCCAATAATAAAGCGCGCTAAAGTATCTATCACAAGGGAAAAATGCACCCAAGATTATGTTCTGGAGAGAACCATTTCGTTCAGCGACGAGGATGCCGGCATCCTGCAACCACACAATGATACGCTGATAATATCCGTACTTATCAATAAATCTCGAGTTAAACGTGTGTTG
This sequence comes from Nicotiana otophora, assembly GCA_000715115.1. Lineage (NCBI taxonomy): Eukaryota > Viridiplantae > Streptophyta > Magnoliopsida > Solanales > Solanaceae > Nicotiana > Nicotiana otophora. Next base: position 98,494 of record AWOL01S0048522.1, on the reverse strand, counting down.
ATTGATCCAGGTAGCTCGGCCAACATCATCAGATCGAGGGTCGTAGAGCAGTTGGGGTTACAGGACCAAATAGTGTCAGCGGTCCGGGTATTGAACGGATTTAACATGGCATGAGAAACCACTAAAGGGGAGATAACCCTACCAATGAACACCGCCGAAACGATCCAAGAAACACAATTCTACGTAATCGAAGGGGACATGAGGTATAACGCCCTATTCGGAAGGCCGTGGGTCCACAACATGAGGAAGATGACCTCAAACGTACACTAGGCGCTGAAGTTCCCAATGCAGGGAGGAGTCAAGACATTCGACGAAGAACAACCGGCCACAAAGAAAATGTCCGCGATCGACGAGCTAATCTGGTGCCTGCGGTTTTGACATCAAGGAAGAGGAGTCGTCGAGAAAGGCAAAAATTAAATAGAAATCACCGATGTCGGTCTCGACCGAACCGGAGGAACGAGGAATAGATGAGGAGGATGATTACGGAGCCCCGAGATCGTTCATATCTCCTGATGATACTGATGCCACAAAATCAACGGTAGAAGAGCTGGAGCAACTCATATTAATCGAACACCTACCGGATCGAAAGGTATACCTAGCATGGGGTCAAGCCCCGAGCTCAGGAAAAAAATTATTAATTTTCTTAAAGCTAACATAGATTGTTTCGCTTGGTCCCATCTTGACATGATAGGGATCCCAGCGAAGGTAACCACTCATAAGTTGAGTTTGAACCCAAAGTTCCATCGGTTAAGCAGAAAAGGAGACCACAGTCCGAGGTCAATCATGCATCCATCAAGGGCGAGGTATTTAAACTCCTTAAAATAGGATCCATTTGGGAAGTTAAATACCCAGACTGATTAGCTAGCATAATGGTAGTGCCTAAAAAGGGAATAAGTTAAGAATGTGTGTAGATTACAAAGATCTAAACAAGGAATGCCCCAAGGATTCTTTTCCTTTGCCTAACATCGATCATATGATCGATGCGACGGTCGTGCATGACATACTCAGCTTTCTCGATGCCTATTCTAGGTGCAACCAAATTCGGATGGACACGAACGATCAAGAAAAGACTTTTTTTATCACTAAATTTGGCACCTACTGTTATAATGTAATGCCGTTCGGATTAAAGAATGTCGGTGCCACCTATCAAAGCCTAGTAAACCGGATGCTCGAAGAACAGATAGGAAAATCAATGGAAGTTTATATTGACGACATGCTAGTCAAGTCCCTGCAAACAGAGGACTATTTGAAACATTTACAGGAAACCTTCGACATACTGAAGGAATACAATATGAAATTGAACCCAGAGAAGTTCACATTCGGGTTCGGATCGGGAAAATTCCTCGGGTTCATGGTATCCAATCGAGATCAATCCCGATAAAATCAAGGCCATAGAGGAGATCACCGTGGTGGACAACATCAATGTCGTTCAGAAGATGACCGGGTGTATAGCCGCCTTGGGTCGGTTCATATCGAGGTCCTCGGACAAAAGCCATCGATTATTCTCATTGTTAAAGAACAATAATAACCTTTCCTGGACCCCGGAATGCCATCAAGCTTTGGAAGAACTCAAACAGTACATATCAAGTCCGACCCTACTCCACACTCTAAAGGCGGACGAACAACTATACCTTTACTTGCCAGTTTCCAAGGTGGCGGTAAGTGGAGTCTTAGTTCGGGAGGAAGAAAGTATGCAGTTTTCTATTTACTATGTCAGTAGAACTCTAGGCGAGGCCGAAACAAGGTATCCTCACCTGGAAAAACTGGCGCTCGCTTTGCTAAGCGTCTCTAGAAAGCTAAAGTCATACTTTCAATGCCACCCCGTATGTGTCGTAACTTCTTACCCAGTGAGGAACATCATGCACAAACCCAATATCTCAGGACGGTTAGCCAAATGGGCCGTTGAAATTAGCGGGTACGATATCGAGTACCGACCCCGAACCGCCATAAAATTAGATTTTGGCAGACTTTGTGGCTGACTTTACTCCGGCCTTAATACCCGAAGTCGAGAGGGAATTGTTGTTATCCTCTAGGATCACATCGAGAATTTGGACCCTTTCTACGGATAGGGCCTCAAAAATGAAGGGGTCCGGCTTGTCATCGTATTAAAATCACCCACGGGAAATATAATTAGGTAGTCTATTAGAACTGTGAAATTGACTAACAATGAGGCCGAGTTTGAGGCCATAATTCTAGGTTTAGAATTAGCTAAAAGCCTTAGGGTCGAGGTGATCGAAGCCAAATACAACTCCCTCCTCGTGGTAAACCAAGTCAATGGAACGTTCTAAGTAAAAGAAGAACGGATGCAAAGATACTTGAAAAATTTACAGGTAACGCTAAATCAATTCTTGGAATGGACCCTGCAGCACATACCCCGATATCAGAACAGTGAGGCCGATGCTCTAGCTAACTTGGGGTCGTCGGTCGATGATGATAAATTCAGTTCGGGAACGGTAGTGCAGCTCATGAAGTTGGTTATAGATGAAGGCCACGCCGAAGTTAACTCAACAAGTTTAACTTGGGACTGGAGGACCATGTATATTGAGTATTTGAAGATCGAAAAATTGCCTTCGGATCCATTCGACGGCCCTGCGCACCAAGGCTGCCAGATTTAGCTTGGTCGAAGGGGCAATATTCAGGAGAACTTTCGATGGCCCGCTAGCCAGGTGCTTGGGACCGGGAGAGACCGAATATGCCCTGAGAGAAGTTCACGAGGGTACTTGCGGAAACCATTCGGGAGGAGAATATCTGGTTCGAAAATTGATTAGAGCCGATTATTACTAGACCGAGATGGAGAAAGATGCGAAGGACTTCGTATGGAAATACGACAACTACCTCAGACACGCCCCGAGGATCCATCAACCTGTAGAGACGCTCCACTCAGTTTGTCCCCATGGCCATTTATGAAGTGGGGAATGGACATTGTTAGTCCCCTATCGAGGGCACCAGGTAAAGCCCAATTCATACTATTCGAAAAGGGCCGAGAGAAAGAAGTCATTGACTTCATCAGGGATCACATAATATGTCGATTCGAAATACCGGCCGAGGTCGTTTGCGATAATCGAAAATAATTCATCGGCAGCAAGGTAAGTAAATTTTTTGAAGATCACAAGATCAAGAAGATACCATAAACACCTTATCACTCTGGTAGGAACGGAGAGGCAGATTCAACAAACATGACCATACTTCAAAACCCGAAAAAGAGGTTGACCAATGCGAAAGGAAAATGAAGGAGATCCTGCCCGAAGTCCTATGGCTGTACCGTACGACTTCAAAATCCAATATAAGGGCCACCCCATTTTCATTGGTCTACGAAGCCGAAGCCTTAATACTGGTCAAGGTGGGGGAGAACCAAGCCTCAGGTTCCAATATGCGGCACAAAAGCCAAACGACAAGGCCATGATCACAAGCCTGGAACTATTGAATGAAATGAGGGAGGTCGCCCAGAAATAGTGAATAGAAAGGTATTACAACCGAAGAGCCAGCCTCTGACACTTTCAAGTCGGGAACTTGGTAGTGAGAAAAGTAACATTACACACCAGGAACCCGAACGAGGGGAAGCTGGGACCGATCTAGGAAGGACGATATCGAGTTATCGGAATAACCAGCGAAGGCTCGAACAAACTCAAAGCGGGAAACGACGTACAACTACCGAACAACTGGAATGTGGCACACTTAAAACGGTACTACTGCTAAGGTATAAACTCAATTACTTTTTAATCATGTTATAAACCGGACTAACATATGCAGGTAAACGATCAAGGATGGATGTGACTATTAGGTCTGAAGGCACGCGTTGCACTCTTTTTTTCTTGAACAGGTTTTGTCGCAAACTATGTTTTTAACGTGGCAACAGTAAAACGTGCTAACTTAGATTCGAAGACTAGTTTCAAATCAGAGTCGATGATCGTTCACTTCATATAACCAGCATGCGAGCCCTCACAAGTTTGGCCTCGAATACTGGGGACCATTACCCTCAGATTAAGATTTTTAGCAACGGAAAAAAGGAAACTTTGTATGAAGCTAAGGCTTGGTGGTTAGGATTCATTGTAAGGGCCGAACGGTCATATGAACTGTGCTCACATAGTCCACTCTAGCCATGACACAAACTTTTATGCGCTTTCAATCATGTACTTTGCACACTAAGAAATGAAAGAAAGTTCCGCTTTGCTATTACACATTTTTTGCTTCTTCGATTCCGGATCCTAGAGCCCACGGGATACCCCTACTCTAGGACTATCGATCCCAAGGGCTACCCCTACTCGGGGACTATTGCCTGAAGAAACTTTAGACAATTCAGGCTACCGAATCTCGGAGGCACCAAACCTATTAGGCGGTGCTCAAATACAAAAGGCTACGGCCACCCTAAAAACGGCTCGGAGACGTCCGAAGCTCGTAATCAGAAAGTAAGTCCTTTACAAAAACTCAAAACCTGCTAAAAGGTTACCCTCGGCAAAAACATCGTCTAAAAATACTTAAGCATCTTGGAAAATTCTGGTCGCACCGAGGTTTCGAAGCCACGAGCAAACAAAGTTGCATCGAAGTCGAGCTCCGTTCGAACCTCCGAAAAAGGAATGCCCAATAACTACATTTGATTCTATGCTAAGGCATCAAAAATATTGCCTGAATATAAATTGCAAAGAGATGCTGGAAAAGTAAAGACACGATATTTCCAGAAAGGTAAAATTTCACATATATATCCCAAAATATACTTACAAAGGCCCAATAAAAAGGGCCTCAAAATAAACAAAATAAATACATAAGGAGAAACAAAAACTGAAAAAGTACTAAGGCATCTACGTATGGTCTTCATCGGGACCCGACTCGTCACGGGAACCGTCGGAGCCCTCGAAACGCTCTTAGCCTTTGGCACCTTCAGGCTCGTAAAGATCTTTTGCCTCGACCTCGAGCTTCTTAGCTTCCTCGATCTTGGCCAATAGGTCAAAACCTCGGGTGTGGATCTCTTCGAGGGTCTCTCTTCGGGACAGCTGCTTCACGTGTTTTGCCTTTGTCTTCAGGCGGATCTCGGCTGCCTCCACATCGGCCTTGTAGTGGGCCACCATTTCCTCGGCATCAACAGAGGTTGTGTCCAATTTGGACTTTAGTGCCTCATATTCCTTGCCGAGGGCATCCCGTTCTGAGATGGCCGAGCTCAGCTTGTGCTCAAAGATCATCATTCAGCTGAGACCACTTATCAGCTTTGTCCTTCGCCAATCGGAGTTGGTTCTCGACCGATGATAGCTCCACCTTCACAGTTTCCTTCTTCAAAGCCATCAGGTCCATCCTGCCCTTCCACCCTTCGGCCATGGTCTTGACCTCATTCATCTCGGCTCAGAGCATATCGATCAGGTCAATCTTCTATTGGACCTATGAAGTTATGTTGTTAGCCGCCACGACTAGCTCCTCATTTTTAGCTTCAAAGACCTTTACCTTTTCAAGTAGGTCGGCATGTTCCCGCTTCAGGGTTGAGGCCTCATTCTGAGCTTTATCCAGCTCAGCATGGAAGTCTTTAAGGGCCTCGTCCTATTGCTCACTGATAAACTTGTACATGTCTTTCTTCCGGACCAGCTCTTTGAGCTCGAACTCGAGTTGGATGATTTCTAAGTGGTACTGGAGGGAGCTCTCATGGTGAAGCACTGAGGCATGTAAAACAACGAAAGCAGTGAGAGACATCAAAACTTAAGTGGAGTTCATAAGGGGGTGTAAACGTGTTGGCATCTTACCCGGTTCAGCACATGTTGCGCCTCGTTGAAAAGACTTGGAGTTCAAAGGAGTTGAGGGGGTCATCTGAACCCTGCACTCCCTCACTTGACTTTTCTTTGCCTGCTTGCGCCTCCTCGAGCATGTATTCGGTATAGGAGGGCGTCTCTATGATGTCAATGACACTGGTCGGCTCCTTAGGAACGGAAGCGGCTTCTTGGGAGGTCACAACCTCCATCTTCCTCTTAGGTTCCCGAGCCTGGGGGGGTCGGCCCCATGGCCCCCTTTTCGATCGTCGTCTTCTCCCCAGTAGGGGTCGATCCATGGGCAATGAAGTTGTCATCTTCTTCAGGCTCATCCTTGAGTCGGTAGAGATAGCCAGGGTCCGGTGCATTGGACTTGGTATTCTTCTTGGGCTTCTGGGCTCGGGCGGCCGCCCTCTTCTTCCTCTTCCCCTCGGGGTCTGGGGAACCCAAGGACTTTCTCTTTTTCTTCTTCTCCTCCTTCGTGTCAGCCCCGGGCTATCCCGAGACGGAGCCCTCAGCAGGTCAAGACGGATCCTCGTCCTCACCAAGCGGCCTAAGTTCAGTGGTCTTAGGTAAACCTGCAAGAAAAAGGGAAAGGTTAGCACTATGTAAGTTAAAAACTTGATGGTAGAATTTCGGGAAAGAACCTCACCATGAGGACGGACCTCTCATCTGCCCTATGAAAGCTTGCGCCATGCGCGCTCGGAATAAGGCATCTGCTTACAAATCCCCTCGATCCACTCCTTGAATTGGAGGATTACGTCTGGAACTTGGGCAATGGCTGCACGACCACAAACACAGGTGATAAGAAAAAGAAATAAAAGGGAAGAAATACCCAAGAAAGACAATACTTATGGGATAGATATGTTCCACTCCTCGGGAAACGAAAGAAACTCGGGGGGAATCAGGTTTTCGATTTTCACACAAACAAACTGCCCCTTCTAACCTCGGTCTCGGTCCTCGTCAATGCTCGATAAATGAGCCTTTCTTGCTCGGCAGACGAGCTTGATCAGTCCCTCTCGGAAGATTCAAGGACTGTATAAACGGAGTAGGTGGTCGGGGATGAACCGGCGAGACTCGGTGTTGCTTACAAAGTGGCGCAAGAGGATCATGATCCTCTAGAAGGATGGGTGGATTTGCCCCAAGGCACACCTTGTATCTGTTGCAGAAAACAAGAACTACGGGATCCACAGGGACGAGCGTGAAGGGGTAAGTGTAAACACTCAGATACCCTTTCATGTGAGTAGTTATATCGTCATTGGGCCCAGGGAAAACCATGTCTTTACCCTCTCACTTACAGTCCTCTCGGAGTACGTGTAGGGTTTTTTCGGTGATAAAGCATATGTATCTCGATGCTCCCTCACACCGGTCTTGTTGGCTAGAGGCCTTCTCGACCTTGAAGTCATCCCCGATAGAGCATCCCTCGGGTATGAAGCTTTTCATGGGGGCTCTGGAGCCACCTCGGCATCTGCGGCAAGATGGGAAGATGAAGGGGCAGCCTGCTGAGGCACTGGCTTGAAAGTTTTAGCCATCGTGATCTGGAAAAATATGAAGATTTGAAGGGAGGTATGAAGATTCTAGGGAAAAGTATGAAGGTTTAAAGAAACAAGAATGGAGGTTTGAAGAAAAGAGTGAAGGTTTAAAGGTGGGATGAAGATATGAAGATTTGGGTTAGAAATCTAAGAACAAATATGAAGATTTGAAGATCAGAGATGAAGATATGAAGATTTGAAAAAGTTGAAAGCTGCTAAAAAATTCGAAGGTAAAAGCTAGGATCGGAAAGTGAAAGAAGTATAAAAGGTCGAAGCTTTTATAGGGGAAAATGCAATCAATACGCGACGTTTCACATTCGAAGGCAACCAGCCGATGAACGACACGTGTCCAAAGTCAGAACGATGCGACTGATGGGACATTTTGGCTTATCCGTCACCTTGGTTGTAATGTTTGAAGGACGGAACCGGGGTTCATCTATCATTTTCCTTCGTTTCAGCAAACCTACTCTCTGGGAAACGAGGGGATCATCTGTATACGAGTGAAACCGGGGCTAACGCACACCCCGATTTCCCAGTGGATCAAGTGAAGTAAGAGTATGAATATATGAGATCGAAATCGAAGCTGGGAACTTTTTGTATCGAGGCCCAAACAGAGTGCTCGCTATCGGACCAGATAAAACGACGCACCCCGGACCTGGGACGAGTTCTGAGAGTTCGGGAAGCGCATGAACCGTTGTAGGCGACGGATAGAGCGCCGTGATATCCGGAACCAATCGGATATCACGTCGCGGATCTCACTCGATAGCGGTTACAGATGAGTAATTAACGAGAGAAGGGGATTATTTTTACCCTTTTTAGACTTATACTATGGGTGAAACTCTCCTACTATATAAAGAGAATTTATTTTATGACACACATTGTAACACGCAAACCAAGGCAATACAAATTCATTTCTCTGTTTTCCAGCTATTGCGAAGTTCTTATTTTATTGTTGTTCTTCATACACAATTGGCTTCGGATCAAGAGTCCGATCAAGGGCAAAAACTACTGTTCAGTCTAAATCTGAGCTCGACCGTAACATCCCAATTAGTTTGATTATTCATTTTATCTTTAACTCGTTTATCTAACATTCTTGATTATTTGTGTTGAACAATCCACATATCCTTAAAATCACGTACAAATTTAATTGTTATCCATTTTAAGGGTAAACAGTTCCGATATTTTTTGGCTTTTATAGTGAATGGCTGTTATACATCTATAACAACATTTGACGTTTAAAATTTTTTGGCTGTTATAGATAAAAATTATCCAAAAATTAATTATTTTTCCTTTTTTAATATTACATATAAATGATACGAAATTTATTCAAATTTAAAATCCCAAAAGATATACACATTTCACTAGTTAAATATTGAAGAAAGCTAATACATTATTAATAAATTCATAACTAAAAGTATAATGATTAAAACTCTAAGGCGGACATTTTAAAGTTGCCTAAAAAATAAAAAACTTCAAGATCGATGAAAGAACTTTGTAATTATAGCTTGTTTCGTTGATTTCATACTCTTACTAGCGATATAACGATTGAATTGGCAAAGATTCGTGTCCAAATTTTCAGCAAAAAAGTATCGAATAGCTTTCCCTTGAAGACAATGTAAGAGCTTAACAGTTAAATTTTATATCTAAATATTTTTTGGAATTTGTCAAATGGAAAAGATATCATGTGCAAATATCTCACATCTTATGCAAGATAGAAACTTTGTTTAATAGAAAAGATTGTGTGCATATTCATAGAATTATTATTAGTAATCTTAAAACTTCTATATAGTTGTTATAGAGGGATAATTTTACAAAGAGCATTATGCTATAAATATGGCTATTGCTGTTATAAGTAAAAGGTTGTTATAGAGAGGTAAAATATAACTTAAAAATTGGTTCCAAGGAAAACTTGACTTTTATAGTGAATGTTGTTATATAGGGATATTGTTATAGAGAGATGGACTGTATAATTTACTAGTGAAGCCACCAATATAGTAAGAAAAACTTGCTCCTTTTTTTAAAAAAAAAAAAAAGAAGAAATTTAAGCTAAAAATGTTCCATTGTGTTCTCGTGAGGCTGTAGTGCAATGTAATAGAGGTATAAACAAAAATAGAAATAACATCAGGTAGCTGATTTTAGATGTGCTCTTCAAATTTTAAAAATCATTGAAAGTTTAGTCAGATTTGGCAAACTTTAAATCGTTACTCCTCTTTTCGTTTTCTTCAGACCTTCGAGTACGAAGTTTTGAACTATCAGAGCCTGATTTTAGATCTGAGGTTTGAATGGCTAAAACTAAAACTTCAGACCTTCGGGTCTAAAATTAAGCTTCCGTAGTTCACACTTCAGAATTTCTTGAAAATAAAGGCAAAACAATGTTAGAAGAAAATGTCGTGTTGGAGTTTCCTTAGATTGTAGTTAGTTCGATCACCACAAAGGAAATTCAAATAGAGTTATATAAGAGTCCTTATTTCAACTTGTTATCCGACCCCACCAATTCTAGTTGTTGGACCATTTTTTGGTCTCAGCAGTTTGTTCTGGACTAATTACACAAATAGCCATTTTTAAGACGTTATTTGGGAAAACAGTTGAAATTTATAAAGTTTTTAAAACTTACTCGCCTCAGAATCAAACTTTAAGTTCAAGTGTTCCCCCAAAATCATTACATTTTCAGGCTCTTAAAGAGTCCCGAGTAGCACACTTGCTTGTACCTACTATCTCTCATCCCCCCCC
>AWOL01S0048522.1:74147-84241 GCA_000715115.1 Nicotiana otophora | reverse complement strand
TTTTTTTTTTTTTTTTGGGGGGGATAAGGTAAAGGTTTATTAATTGATGTACCAAGATGGTACCAAAGGAAAAACAAGACTGCTGGGAATATCCATAAAGTCAGTTACATCATCTCCCCTAATAGTTCTAGAAAATCCATATATTGATCCACACTATCAATGAAACTACTCTTACACCAAAGAAACAAATTATTCAAACACTTCTTTTTTACTCTAGCAATATGATCTTTCTACCCATCAAAACAAGCTCTATTTCTCTCTAGCCAAATAGTCCAGAATATTGACAGAGGTATGGTTCTCCAAGTCTGTTTCAGTGCTCCTCTATGTGTCCTCTGATGCTGCCAGCTCTTCAATAATTCTTTAACACTCTGAGGCATGATCCATAAGATCCCACAAATGTTGAAAAAGAATTCCCAGCACTGCCTAGTACATCTGCAGTGCAGAAGAAGGTGATTCACAGTCCCCATCTCTTCTTCACACAAGAAGCACCTATTTACTTAATGCAAAACCCCTCTTCTGAACGTTGCTCTGGGTAAGACAGGCTTCCCTAGCTGCAATCCAACCCAAGCATGCTGCATTTATAGGAGCTTTAGTTTTCGAAATCACTTTCCAAGGCCAGATAGTATCCGAGTGTCCTACTTGTTTCATAAGTAGGCTGTAACAATTTCTAACAGTAAACTTCCTATCTTTACTCTCTTTCCATACTACTGAATCCACTTTGTTTTGATCAATGTTGGTAGATTCCAACTTAAGGAGCAACTGGCAGAAATCTACTATTTCCCAATCATTCAAATTCCTTCTAAAACTCACCTGCCAACTTGAATTTGAATAAAATTCAGCCACAACCCCATCTTTGTTATTTCAACAACTAAACAGATATGGGAATTTTGATTTCAATCACTCATCACCAGCAGTCCAGCACATAAATCTATCCAGAAACTAATCTTACTTCCATTGCCCACCTCCAATCTAGTAAACTGCTTAAACTCTTCCCATAATTTGTAGATTTCTTTCCAAACTCCCCCTCTGGTGTACATACTTTTAAATGGAGGATTCCAGCCTTGTTTGTTCCCATGAATAGCTTCAATTATTTTAACCCAGATTGCTTCTGCTTCCCTGCTAAATCTACAGAGCCACTTAAAAAGCATACTTTTATTCTGTAGTCTCAATTTCTAACCCCCAAACCTCCTTTCTTTTCTCTAGTGACCATCTGCCATCTGACTAAGTGAACTTTTTCATCCCATAGAAACTGATTTCGCAGAGAATTCAACCTTTTTTCAACTGCAGCAGGCATAGCGAATAAGAACATTAGATAAGAGGGCATACCATCTAAAACACTATTAATCAAAATGAGTCTGCCTATATTGCTTCTTCCCGGGAACTAATATGTTGGCACATCTATCCAAAACCCCTTGGCAAATACTTTGATCGTTTCTTCCCACTCCTAGTGGAATCCAAGATACACTGTGGGAAAGCTGTCCATCCAGCATCCTAAAATATCAGCTAATTCACCAATACAATCATCAGCATTAATACTATATGTACTGCTCTCTCCCAGATTTACTTTCAACCTAAAGTTGCTTCAAAAGCCAGTTAAATTCCTCTCAGATATAGAAATTGCTCCTTCTCTGCCTCATAGAACTAGAGGGAATCATCAGCATATAGATGTGAGATAGCATCACACTATCACTATTGTTTCTTCCAATCCTCAGCCCCTTGATCCAACCCAGGTCTTCAGCCCTCTTCTATATATTGCTCAGCATCCATTACTAAAACAAATAAATAAGCTGACAAGGGGTCTCCTAAGACCAGATAACGTGGTCATAAGCCTTCTCAAGATCAAGTTTACAAGCAACGCCTCTTTTTTTCATTTTCAACAGATACATCATACTCCACACCTTCATTGGTCACCACAGTGTTATCAAAGGCAAAAAGCGCAAAAAAGCTTTAAGGTCTGTTGGGGCTTTAAGCGCAAAGCGCAAATAAAGTGTGGGCTTTAATGAAAAAAGGCGCAACTGGAGAAAAAGTAAAAATATGTATATGTAGTCTAAGACTAATAATTATAAAGCGTGAATAACAAATATATGGACAAAGAAATTGAAAAAGATTTATGATAAAGTGATATATCAATTGTTTAATGATGCCTTTTCAGGATTACACTCATTGGCAAGTAAAAGTATGCCTAAGAGCCTTGATGCCATACTAAAGCGCCCACAAAGCGAGGCGAAGCACTCAACCTGTTTTGAGCCTCGCTTCAGGGCTTAAGCGCACTTTAAGAGCGCCTTTGACAACACTGAGCCACCAAAGCTGCATCTATTATTTGTCTACCTTTTATAAAGGCATTCTGATTGTGTGAGATTAGTTTGTCAATCACCATCTTCAATCTTTCAGCCAGTAGCTTAGCCAATATCTTATAAACACTGCCTAGAAGACTAATAGGTCTAAAGTCCTTCACTTCCATTGCTCCCTTCTTTTTTGGTATCAAAGTGATGAAAGCCGAATTTAAGCTTTTAACAAAAGTACCCTTCTGATGAAGAGCAACCACAGCGTTCCATACATCCTCTTTCACAGTATTCCGGCATTTTTGGAAAAAATAAAGGTTAAAACCATCCGGGCCTGGAGCTTTGTCACCACCAAAAGAGTTAATTATTGCTTCCATTTCTTCAAAAGAGAAGGGCCTCTCCAACCACTCTTTATCTTCTTCTGATAGGTTTTTCAGATTTTCATCCTCCCAGTTAGGCCTCCATATTTCAGTTTCAGTAAAAAAACTTTCATAAAATCCCTGAATATGGTCCTTAATAGTTTTATCATCCTCAACAAGATTCCCTTCAATCATTAGCTTGTCAATAGAATTGAATCTCTTATGGGCATTTGCTTGTTTGTGAAAAAAAATTGTATTTCTATCACCATGCTTAATCCACAAACATCTAGATTCTGTCTCCAAATTATTTATTCAGATTTTGCAATTTCATTAAGCTCCCTTATGATAACCGATCTTTCAGCCTCCAATTGCTCATTATTCTAATTATTTCTTAACCCATGATCAACATGCTCCAATCTTTCTAGTGCCTTGTTCTTTCTCATTTCTAGATTACCTAATACTTCTTTGTTCCACTTTTTGAGGTCTGCCTTCAGTAAACTGAGTTTCTTAGCAAGGATGGCATCAGGATCCCCTTGAATATCATATGATTTTCACCAAGTATCTATCAATTCAGTGAAACCCTTGTACTGAAACCAGGTTTCTTAGAAAGCTATTTATGTTTTTGAAAATAAATAAACCAACTGAGGTTTTTCAAACTCAGCTTGTTTAACAATTGAGCATAAACTAAGCGTGAGCTTGAGCTTGAGCTTTAGCTTGGGTCATATCATAAATGGACGTGCTGGCCATGTTCTGTTCACAAATGCCTCGGCTCATTTACAGCCCTGTTCAAAACTTTCAAGCTTTTGGAAGAAAAAGTCAAGATCATCCTTCCCCTGCACTCCCCTCCTTCACTGGAATCCCAAAACAAAATCTAAAAGGATAAACAATTCTGTCAGTTCCTCTCATTTCAAGATACAAAATTCCAGAATGAAGCCACATTTTGGATATATATGATTTTTGGAATTCTGCCTTATCTGTTCCCAACTACAGTGTACCTCTTTCACTGAAGCAATATGCTTTTCAAGCGGCATATTCTCTTATGATAATTACGTGCAGGGGGCAACTAATAAAATTTAACTCCATTTCACATTACACTCCCTGTTCTTTCATAATATCCAATAAGCATGACAATCCATGACAGATTCCCAGGAACTTCTTTTTTCACCCCTGTACTAGGTTCATTTCATTTTAAGAGTACAACCAGAGTGTCTTTATATCTTCTTTAGGTAAGGCGTGGTAAGAAGTGAAAGCATGACCTCTCAGTAAGAAAATGCTTGTGAACCAAACTTCTTTGAGACCTCAAAGTAAAACTTCGTAGGTATTTCTAAACACATAAAGTGATTAAAGCTAAATAGAGAGAATAAGGACTTCAATCAGCGAAGCAATTTCTCCAACCACAGCAATCATACATATACTAAATATCTAGTAGAAAGGCTTTTGTCCAGCACCTTTGCCCTCTCCAAGTGTTTTGAGTGATGAGGTAGTGTTGTATTTACCTGCCAATGAATGCCCTTGATAATCCTTGAGGAAGTGACCGGGAAATAAATCTAGCTGTTGTCGGCCTGGCATTAATGGCAAGAAATTTCACCATTTGGGCAGAGCTAACCAAGCCCTGGATGAAAAGTACAAACTATAGTTAGACACATAATAATGCAACTACATAACTACAATAAGCAAAGTAACTTGCCATTTCATAGGCTTGCCGAAACCCAGCTGGTAAATCCATGATTGTCTTCTGCCACTCATTTAGCACGGCATCAACAAATTTCCGATCAAATAACTGAAAAATTATTGAGAAATTATGAGAGATACAATACTGTTACTATTTTTTCCCCATGAGTTAACAGAAATTATTTCCATTTGCAGAAGCCTCATACCTCTTGGAGTATCATTCTTCTCCTAAATAGTCCACCCTCATCTCCCTCATCACCATCATCAAAGTCATCAAAGTAATCATCATCATCACCATTATCGTCACCTCCATCACCACCGCCATGATTTAAATTCTTTCCCATATTTCCACCTCCTCCACCCGTCGAAAGCTGTGATTTTACACGACATTAGCCAATATTTTCAATACCCAAAGAGTTACCAAATTGTACCACTAAATCTACCACGAAATCTTAAGATCAGGCAAAACACAGAGAATGAGGTTCTTAATAGGTGGAATACTCTGTCATCATATAAAGCAAGCACATGCCAAATTCACACCATCTAGGCCAGTTGAAGCACATTAATTTTTCGCCCTGTTCTTTTCTCACTTTTCCATTTCATTGACAAAGGAGATGCTTTAGAACCAAAATAACAAAGAGATACATTTCATTAAAGCACATAAGACACATCTAGGAGCTTTAATTTGTCAGTGCTGGGTGCTGGATCCTCACATTTGCCAGTCGAAGTAAACAGCACCAGGAAACCCACACAACAAAACTCTTCAATCCAACAGAACATGTGGCGATGAAACAAACACATTTGCTCAGCTACATAGTTTTATCCTATAGCAAAAGCAATGTGTCTACACCTTCATTCTTTCTAGCAACATGTCTGAAGGAAAACCACAAACAAATAACAAGATGAAACTAGCCAAGAATACAACAACCGTTTCAGTTTCATTCGCATGGCCCGGCTTCACACCATTCTGATTTTGATATAGGATTATTTCTGGAACACTAAACACGCCTTAAAGAAGCTACTGGTGCTCCAATAATTATAAGAGATGAAAAATGATGTTCCTATAGACAAGTGTAAAATGATGTTCCTACAGACAATCTCAAAGTTTTGACTAGAATTTCTACTTTAATAAAACCTCTCTAACTCAACTATGAGTACCACATTAGAGGTTTCCCAACACCGGACACCATCAATGCTTTTCTTCAGCTTAAGTGATGAAAAGTGCAAAAAAGCGACAAGGTCTACGGGACTTGAAGAGAAAAGAGAGAAGTGAAGCGCACGTTCCATAAAAGTGAAATGAACAATATAAGAAAAAAGAAAAGTACAAATATAAATGAATTTAGAACTATAATAGTCCAATTGCAACTAAAGTAACTAATTTCAATGTCCAATAAACAACATTGTTGTTACTAAATCAACTCACCAAAAACAACAATGTTGTTACCATGGGCGTATCTAGGGGGTTCCATGGGGCACGTGAACCCATGCTCCCCGCCCTAAATCATGTATAGTAATGTTATATTTTTTCAAAAAATATTTAAATATATGTGTGTGCACCCATGCTCAAAGTATTATATGATGTGATGGTTATTGAGTGTACCTCTCTAGGTGAGGTTGTGAGTTCAAATCTTATATCAGTCTTGTTGTTTTTTCCTATTTTTTCTAGAAGTAGACGCCCATGGGAGATGGGCGTGTATGGTGTTTTTTTTTGCGTATTAATTAAGTACTTTTTCTTTTTATTTCTTTTTTTGTTTGGTTATTCTTTCAAAATTTTCACACATTGAAATTCCTATTCTTCTTTTGTTGCTGTAAAATCTTATATGATTAAACAAAATGTGTATATTAAAACTAGTAATAGTGTATGATGTAGCATATAGTCAATGCGTTCAACTGATCTCAATATTTTCATGGAAATAGAAATAGATGTAAGAAAATTACTATTTGAAAAAACAAAATTTTGAACTTATAATTCCAAAAGTGCAATGGGTACGCAATCGTAAGAACTAAAGGTTGAACCCGTAAAATTTATATTCACGATCCACCTCTTCTTAGTAGTGCACCCATCCTGCCTATCCCGGATCCGCCTCTGGTTGTTACTAAACCAACTCTCCAAAGTTGAGATTCAAAGAACAGACCGCCGCATGGGATCTCTTTGTGAGTCATTATTTGAAGCACGCTTCTTCTTCTTTTCTTTGATAAGGTAAAGATTTTATTAATAAAGGTACCAAGATGGTACAAAGGTTACATCAAGAGCAGCCAAACACCTACAGCAGCATAACTTCAATTACAAGTTTCCTAACAAATCCACAAACTCTAAATACTGATCCACACTCTCAACTAAACATCGTTCACGCCAAAAAAATATTTTTGCATACAATTATTTTTAATTCTAGAGATGTGAATCCTCCTATTCTCAAAGCAAGCATTGTTCCTTTCCTCCCAAATGGTCCAGAAGATGCATAAAGGAATGGTCCTCCAAAGATGCTTCTTACTTCTTATTATCTTCTGTCCGTGCCAACTAAACAGTAATGATTTTATGTCTGAAGGCATAGTCCAAGAAACACCACACAAATTCAAGAAAAGCTCCCAGCACTGTTTAGCAATTTTACAGCGGATAAACAGATGGGTAACAGTTTCTAACTCTTCTTCACATAAATAGCACTTGTTACTTAGACTAAATCCTCTCTTTTCTAGATTATCTTGCGTAAGACAAGCATCTCTGATGGCAATCCACCCAAAACAAGCCACTTTGGTAGGCGCTCTGGTTCTCCATAATATTTTCCAAGGCCAATTAGAATCATAAGAATCAGACTGTTTTTGGAGAAGGTTATAACAGCTTTTAACAGAGCATTGCATATCACTACTTGTTGTCCATACCAATCGATCCTCCTTGTTTTGCTCTATCACTGTTGTGCTCAACAATTGGAATATATGTCCCACTTCTTCCATCTCCCGGTCATTAAAACCTCTTCTGGAGTTTAATTGTCAGCCATTTGTGGAATAAAACTCGGCAACATGTCGATCTTTGCTAATAGAGCAATTATATAGGCTTGGAAATTTGTTACTTAACCTCAAATCCCCCACCCATACTTCAGTCCAGAAACTGATTTTACTCACTTCATCGCTTTAAACGACGAAGCAGTGGCTTTTAATAACACTAGTGATTAGTAAAAGTTAGGTACATGTCAATGCCAAATCTTTTAGGTAGGACTATCTTAACTACATACAACATGAACATTTTATCCAATTTTCAGAATTTCCAGCTAGATATCAAATATAATTAGCATACAACAACACAACACCACTAAAGTCTCAATCCCAAGCTAGATGGTGTCAGCATATGAATCACCAATATTCACTTCATTCATTTTGGGGCCGTATTCAAATATTACTGACACACTTACAAGCTGATATCCTTACAACATAGTAGAAAAATGGAAGTTCACCACAACTCTAAGGAGACAACAATTTCAGCAGACAAAATTCATTCAAGAAAAAGCCCAAAAGTAAAAGAAAATAAGGGATAAAAGCTGCTAAAATCAATAAGTTATTCACAAACCTCAGGGCTAGACTTGGTCTGTTTCTGGGTCAAATCAAGTTTCGATTTTTCCAAAGTAACTGCACCTAAAGCACCGTATTTTCCCCCTTTCATTACCGGAGCGTACATTACCGAAGAGGACGACGACGATGACGGAGAATCAATCGATGGTGACGCTTGAAAGCACCGCTCCAAACCGTCAATAGCGGCGCCGTCAATCGACGGCGCAGTGGACGCCTTGATAACGTTAGTTTGACGGAGCTTCCCGGCGACCACCGGAGCTGGTCGACGGATAACTACGGCGGGAAATAAGGGTTTGGAGGTAGGGACAATTTGGGTATTTATGGGCATGAATTGAGCTGTTTGAAACACTGAGTGAGACATTTTTGTGATGATAATTCTTGATTCTTTAAGGTCTTTTCTTTCTCTAGTCTATGGAGAGGTTTTCATGGGTAAAATGGAGGGGGGAAATTTTCTCTCCCCAGAGAGAGTTCGGAGAGAGAGAGAGGGGAGGAAGAGAAAGAAGGAGTATTGACGGGAGTGTTGGGGGTTTTTGACCGAGAGAGACAAACCCAATCCAGACAGTGAGTCGACTCGGGTTGTCGACGGGTCAACTCTGTCGAGCTCCTCTTGGCTAATTCTTTCTTTTTTCTTTTTTTGTTAATTCGGGGACATCGAGTGTAAAACTAAGACAGTGTGTTTGAGTATACAATTTTAAAAATTAGGTGAATATTATTCGACAATGTGTTTGGTTTATATTTAAAAAAACAATAGTAATTATTTATTTATCTAGCTCAATAAATGAATAAATTTAATCCTACAGAGATTTTCAGATGTCTTACTATGATTTATGAGGATTTATGTAAGAATATCTTATAAAAATTATTGTTATTTCTATGCCCAATACTAAAAACAAAACAATGTTTTTTGGTCACATTCTTTATAGCTTTTTCAAGTAAGATATTACAGTTAAAATATTTATTGACCTTTTTATCCTTTAAAAATAAATTTTACATTAAACAAGTCTTGTAATTTTATTTTATTTTTAAATTTTTAGGACTTTAAAACCAACTAAGTAATAGTTATTAATTTCTTTTTTAAAAAAAATTGATTAAAATTTTTACCTTTTATAAATCATTTGTTTCTTGTTTAAGCTATGTATAAATATAATCGTTACTTTTACCAAATAAAATCTGTTAACTTTTTTAACAAAGTCAAAAACAAATTACGCTATTGTCTTTTTCTTTTCTTATTACATACAATTTAATTCATCACATTTGTAAACTGAATAAACACCTTCGTTAATTGTTAATATATATAAAAAAGCCAACTATGATAAGTGAGTTAATCACTTGAATAGCAAACCAGGTGAAATACCTATTTTATCTTTGTCAGCATATATGTACAAGGCAAACTTCTCTTTCTGACGAAAAAAGGAAGCTTTTTTCATTCATGAATCTTTTTTACTTTTCTAGTGTCAAGAATTTCCTTTGCTAGATGAAGGAAAACAGAGAGTGATTCTATTTTCTAGTGTCAACAAACTGGAAAAATTGTTAGAACGTATGAATTGCAAGTCATAGTACCAAGCCTCTTTTGAAACTTATACCTATTTTGATAAGGAAAGAGTTTTAACAATTAGGAAGATTTTAGTTTATTTCAAAGTCTTAAATATTAAAAAAAATAATTTAAATATAATTTTATTTGATATTAAATTAATTTTAAAGGATAAAAAAGGGTAACGACATTTTTCTAAGAGGTTTCGTGCTTTTTTTGGGGGGTAAATAAATTTTCTTTATTACCACTTACACATTTCATGCTTTTAATATAGTATAGATTATAATTAAATAATTATTATGTGGTAATTGATAATCAAGGGTTGCTTCACATAAATTACTTGCTTTAAATGGGTATTTTTTTGTTTTTAATAGTTTAATCTTCGCATTTCTAATTATGAAGTTAATGTATTATTACTTCACATTTTATCTCACTTTAAGTTATTTATATACCTATTTCACATTTTATTATACATAAATAATACATAGATTCATTCGTAACTTAATACAAGCATTACTTAGTATCGGTTGCCAAATGTTACATTAGTTATGGGGCAATTATTTTTGTGTCATGCCACCAACCTTGTATTATCTTACACGAGATTTATATTGAAATTGATTTCTCCAACCAGTATCTAATGATCCCTTATTTTATTGTCTTCCCAGTCATTGTTTCGTTGTTCTTCTCCCC